>CAEMYA010000004.1:2281919-2309104 GCA_903131615.1 Diplodus sargus
TTTTTTTTTTTTTTTTCACATGAGTGCAGAGCGGTGGTGGGACCCAGGGGGCGGGGGGCCCTTTAGACCTCTATATCCGCCCCAGTCATACGTCTCTCATCACTAGATACCAGGGAGAGCAGAGTGAAGTATAGCCCTGTTGATTGATGTTTAGCTGTTATATTAGGGGCTAATGTGCCTCTTTGACCTTTCATCTGGACACGAGGGGCTGACCTCTTTCGCTGTAATAATACCCGCGTTTCAAAACCTGTGAAAATGATTATCTACTATCGACAAGAATGCGCTTTAGGTTAAAAGCGGAAAAATGGAAAGGCGATATCCGCACTCGCTATCGAATTCTAAACTCGAAGTAGCTGCTTTATTACGAGGCGGACTCCGGTATCACGCGAGGACACCGGTTTTTGCAGGTGTGCTGCTGCTTATTTACCCCGGTGGGTAGCTGAGGGGGGAGATGGAGAGCGCATACTATCTCTCCCAGACTGACAGCTGGGGAGAATGTTTATGAAATAAACATGGGCCTGATGCAATGCTCAGAACCCTGCTCTGCAGTGGCCTTGGAAGCCTCCTCCTGTATCATCCCCCCCCCACCCCCCTTCCTCTCTTTCTTCCATTCGCTCTATCTTTCTGCAATACATAAACACACACACACACAGACACATTCCCCAGAGCTGTGGATACAAAGGTGCTCATGGGCCTAATGGGGTCAAACAGACTGTAAATCAATTGTTAAGCCTTCTCTCCAGAGCCCTGCAGCAGAGGACAGGCTTTGCCACTGGAGCCCTTCTCTCCACTCCACAGGAGAGTCCGCAGTATAAAACGACATGCATCAGGCTGCGCCGAGGCTGAAATCACTGCGGAGGAATTTTTTTTTTTTTTTAAGCACAAATGTTGCAAACACAGCGATGATTTATGTCGCCGAGGGTGCTCTACGCAGCTTATCAGTCCCGAAGACAAGCGTGATGGATTGAGTTCATGGCTTGGGAACCCCTTTTTCAACTCACTGTACTTTCATGAACTCTTCTATTACTGAAACATGCGCTCACGGCTCCTCCTCGGGTCCAAATGGTATTAATACAGCCGGCTAGCAGTACTACGTAAAGTGCGGTGAACATCTCCAGTAAAGTTGAGTTCAAGCCACATTTTTTCAATCGAAATGAAGTCTGAACAAATGATTCTTGAGTCTTTTGCCGAAGGTGGAGAGTGATTCTGCTGTCCTGACACTGGTTGGACGTTCGTTCCACCACTAAGGGCAGAGGAACAGAGAGGGGTTGTGACTTTTTTTGTTGTCTCACACCCGATAATGTGCCTGAAAATGAACTGCGTGTCAGCATTTTCTCATTCATCGGGCTGTTTTCTGTTTTTCGGGGCAGTGATGACTCCAAGCACTTCACGCGGCCTGTGTTGTATGGATCATTCAGAGCAAAATACTTACTTTTGGCTGACTTTGTTATAGAAATAAAATGAATGAAATACGTTTCATATTTGATTGGTCATCAAATACAAGCAATTCTTTTTCACAATCATTTGACTGTACACACTTGTATGAAACGGGGCCTTTCTGTTATTATTTTCATTTTGTTGTTCAGCCTATATGTTTCCATCTAGAGGTAAATATCTGACATGTGTTTCCTAAAATGTTTTCCTCTACCGTCCGAGGCCACACAGGAGACGGTGTGTGTTAGATTTTAACAAGGCTGATTCTTATTGTCAGTATGTTTCTCCCTGAGACAACATGTGTTAATAAATCATAATGTTGGAGCTTGGCATTGTGCTTGTCAGCTGACTTGAAGTACTGTTGAAAGACTAATGGAGGCTCTGCATGTTTTATTAGCAGCCTGCAACTCACTGTGGCTCTGGCAAGTCAATGCCGAGCCAAAATAGAGGCTGTGCTGAGAGAAATATCTTTTTTTAGGTGTAATGAAAGCCGGGCCCTGATAATACCTGATTACATTATACATAAGGACGTATTGACGGCGATGAAAGTGCGATCTCTCACAACAGACTCGAGAACAGACGTTTCAGCAGCCGATCAATAGGACAAAGTTTGTTTTAATCATGGCCTTGAGACGTTGCTCATTACGAATCAAGTGGTATTGAGTGAATAAATCACTTTAATATGCATCTAATTCATGAAAGCAGAGACTGAAAAACCCTCCCCAGATGAACTCGGGGCTCAGCGCTTCACAAGCATCCAAAACTCTGACTAATGTCCTGAGCAGCTCGGGCCGTTGCTAGGAATAACAGGCCCCGGTCACTGTGGAGTATTGGCCTCTGTGTGCCATTATTCCCACAAACGACCGGAAAGAAAAGTCACTCGCCGGAGTAACAGCTCCCTGGACGAGAGGGCTGTCGTGCAGACTGTGAAGAAATACACAGGACGGTTGTTTGCCCATGCTGCGAGGGAAGAAAGAGCACCAACATCCTGCTCGAGTGCTCGCTGTACGTGTGTGCGTTTGCGCTTGATTGGTGGCGAGGGGGTTTTCTTTTAATGACGAATCCGCGATGGAAGGTGGACCTTTCGCTTGGCTCCGGTGTCCTGTTTCTCCGCGAGCAAAAAAAAAAAAAAAAGTTCAGCCGGTTAAAAAAGAAGCTCTAAAATCTATTCACATCCATTCAGAGTCAGTGCTGCGGTTTGAATGCTTTACAGGGGCAGTTAACAAGATTAATGGTTCCTTTTTGCTTTTTGGTCCCCCCTTGGTTAGAAATTCAGCATGATTCCTGTTTTATTATCATAAAGTGAGAATGAGCTGGCGTCCTGAAATGTGTGCGTGGTCACAGATGTGACCTCAGTTTGTGTTATTCTAACTTATTTGAGTAACAGACGGGCTGTCAGAATAAGTGACCTCACTGGCTGACTCATATCCTCAAAAGCTGTGAAAATTAGTTCCTCAGTTCCAGCTACAACGTTAACTCGAGTAATTATTAGTGCCGGACATGTAGAAAACATCTTCATCAGTGGGCGGAGCCAAACAGAAGTATGAAGTATGAATGACGTTCGTTTGTAACAGTAGCCATACAAACATCTTGATAATGTTGATCTTGATGATCTTGATGAGAGTCTGATCTGTACGATTCCACCTTAGAAACCTCCAGAAACTATTCTGGTTTCAGCCTCCGTACAGGACAGGAACAGGCTGCGAAGATGTCAGGTCTGCAGAGAAAAGAACCAGGCAGAAAAAAAAACATCCCACAACAATATCCACATCATAAAACTTTCATGCCGTGTCACGTATATGTTTTGGCCTCTGTAGCTCTTGGTTGAAGTCGCTGTATAAAATCACCTTTAAAGCATTTTTCAGTAAATCCCAGCCGGTATCCGCGAGGAACCGAACAGATCCGTGTGGTTTCCTTCTCGCGCTGCAAAACAGTTTGCAAAAATCTACCGCAGCCAAATGAAAATAACCAGCAAGAGCTTATGGGAGTATCTGTTGCAATGTCAATAACTATGTGAACACAACTTTGCTAGTAAGTTTCAGCACATAGTAGTGGGGGAAAAAAAAACAGAAGCTAGGAATGCAAACCAACGGCAGATTTAAAGTTACAGAATGAAAGTCTTGGTTTAATATCTGAGAAATCAACACTAACTGAAATGTGAAGAAAGGATGTGTTCACCACATTTTTCATTCCAAACCTGAACCAAAATGCTTTTGTAACCTAAACCCAACCGCATGGAACTGTGGAGTTTTTATTTATGGATTGGTTTGATACATATATTAATATATTATAGCATAATTTGCGCACCCTCCATTTATTGTTTAATGTCACTGTGGGCAGAATATAAACCAGTCAGCCAGAACATTACAACTCCCTGCCTAAAATTGTGCAGGCTCCCCCTTCTGCAGCCAAAACAGCGTTGGTGCATCGAGGCATGGACTCCACAAGTCGTCTGAAAGGTGTGTTGTGGTATCTGCCGCCAAGACGTTAGCAGTAGATCCTTTTGTTATGCACAGAGTTTAACCAAATTTAAGTTTTTGTCCCAACAACTGACAGTCTTGAGCTTGATTTTGGAAGAATTGGAAGCAGCAGTCATCGATGCGCTGTTAAGCTAAGCTATGGTGAGCTTATCAAAGGTCATCAAATATTTTCACCGTTCAGTGCTTCCACTCCTCCGTGCTGATATGTCGGCTCCAATCTGATGGGAAATGAATGATAGCTCTGTCCCGTAGCACGGCGCTGCTCGGCGATACCATCGCAACTTGACTTCTGTTCCAACCGTCACCTGGGAAATATTCCCTTTTTCACCCGGCTCACCTCGGCCCCATAACTGATTGACACGCTGTGAGCGCGCTCTGCTTGTGTTCCCACTCCCCTGGCCAAACTCTCTCACAGCACCACTGTCAGTCAGATTACTGTAGAGCCATTCTTGATGCTATCTTAACCTGCCTGACTCGCCCCCGTGACAACCATCAACATTCATTCCAGCTCTGCCGTGACTAATTGGTTTGTCAGCCTCATTCTGCTATTGAGTTATCTCTGACTGAAAGCTGCAGCGTATACCTGCGTCCGACGCTTTCCATGTCAGACTCAAGTTAGCAGATGTCACAGCACAACGTGTTCTGTGGACCCTAACTCGTGTGGACCGGATCCTGCAGGCCACGAGTTGTGAGACTGCACTTTCTACTGTACTCCGCCGCCGTAATGATCTGCTGCAGGAGTTCACTTTGCAGGGTATTGCATCATGATCAGTGATAGCATGAATCCTGACAGACAGCCGGAGGGGCACTTAGACTCCTGCATTCTCAGCTTCGTGTCGTTTTTCGTTATCGTGAGAAGGGCTCCAGTCTCGATGAATGCGGAAGTTAAGCCAGAGGTCGGAACTCATTTCATAGCTGATTTGGTCACATCGGGTTCATCCTATTTCAGCACACCTCGGAAAAACAGAGTGCAGTTTTTAACCTACCAGGTGATGAGCGTGCTGTCTTCAGCGCCCTGCTGAAACACTGGTGCTTATGTTTCTGTAAAACAGCATACTATTGGTATATGGTACCAATAATGTTAAAAAATGCACAAAAATGACTCAGAAAATGACTCACATTTTAAACAAGATACCCTTTTGACACTTTGAAAACCAACTTAAGTACAGTTATAGTCCTGGTTATAATGAATGTTTTTGCACAATCTGATTTTGCCATGATGATGTCATACACCTGGAACAACATAATCAGTGCTGCTCCAGGACCAGCTCAGCAACGTGGGGATGGCAATTTGATGGTAATGTTTTTGCTCTTTGGGTCACATAAAGCAGGAGTCATGCAGAAGATCCAGGAAATTTTAAGTAAAAAAAAAAAACTTTTGGGTTGCACCACTGAGCATCGAGCCCTGAATTTGATAATATATAATTCAATTTATAATTAAAATTCAGACTGCTGTTACACCATGAAGTTATTTTTACTTTAACGTTAACACTTTGCCACTTTTTTTTGTTTTTCTCTCAACCACACCTCCCACACCCTTCACCTCACCCACTCTGCTGATAAAGATGATGTCACATGATTGACGGGTCCAGAACAGCTACTAAATGGACTTTGAGGTGAGAGTGTTTGGTCAACAGTTAAATGTGTTCAACTATAACTATAGAACTATAGAACTACAACTATAGAACTATATAAATGTACAATTTAGTGTGACACCTCTGGGAGACGTACAGAGCACAATACCACATGCATATTCACTCTTATGTGCAGCTTTATACATAAGAGTTTTTCAACCAAAGCCTGGTCCAATTAACTGAGCTAGTGTGTTTTAGCGTGCAGATTCAAACGAGGCTCCGGGGCCTCTAATGCTGCAGGACGTGGGGGGGGGAGGCGCCTCACCCTGGCCCAACTCCAATTACACCGCTTCTAAACTTCTTACTGTAAAATTTCCATATTTCTCCCACAGGCCCAATGAAGAGTGCAAAGCAATATTTCTGGCAGGAATAAAAGAACCAACACAAGGGAATCTCCCTTTAAGAAAACCTGAGGGGGCAAAGCAGTAAATTTCAGCTACTTTTACAGCGGCGTTCTCGAGATCTGAGGAAATTGAATACGGCGCTGATACAGCCCGGGCGCTTATTAAGCCCAGCCTTTTGTAATAGGAGAGCGGCTTGTTCTACAGCAGGTAGACTTGCCAAGAAAAGGGCGATTTCACTGAAGCGGCAACACCAGACCGAGAAGTGGTGAGACAAGAGGATTACTCACTACCTGAAACATGATGTGGACAGGGGAATGGCCTCGTTCCAAGCCTTGTCAGCCGTGCCTCCGCTCACCCCCGCTGTAAATTTACATGAGTCCTCTAATTTGAGAATTCTCTTTTGCGCAACTCACGGTTGATTTCTGCTCAGAGCTAACAATGACGCTACTCACTGTCACGAACTGGAAATGTTTACTTTCGAAAACATTAACTGGGAACGCTCGAGTTCATCTGACAGAGCGCTCTTGTCTTTTACAGCCGTTAAAGGTTTTATTGTTCAATAAAGAGTAATTGGGGTGACGCAAAGCTGGTGTTGCTTAAATGTCAAAGTGACATGACGGATATAAAAAAAATAACACCTCTCTGTGTAGTTCTCCAACCCGCCAAAATAAACAGTCACACTTATTTTTTGATGACTTCAGTTTTTCAGAGCCCTTCAAGAGATTCAGTTCTGACATGGTGTGTAAAATACATTTGGATGTTTTTGGAACCAAATATGCTTCCTGGAACCGTTCAATGGCCAGACACCTATAGCAACAATGAATATAATGCAGTTACACCACTAGAATATAAATTCTTGTAACTTATTTTCTATTATTGTTGCATATTGCTAGATTTGCACCAGCTATTCCTCAACCTATTCCCAAATTCTTAATTTATGTAGTTTCCGAAGCTAAAATGTCCGAACAAGCTAAGCTCTTTGGTCTTTAGTAGTTGCAGTGACTTTGTGCTGTGGAACTTCACATAACTTCTTCATGTAGGTTTAGGTTTTTAAGGATTACTTACAGTGTTTTTCTTTTGTTGTTTTATTTACCCAGGCTCAGCTTGGCATGCGTTGCTGTGGAGCATTTGACGGGATGACAATGAGCTCAGGAGTCGGAGGTTGAAGGCGTGGACGATGACGGATGGCACAGCTCATCTCTGGCCCCCGAGGCCTTTTGGTTGGGAGGCAGCTGGGAGCTCGGCTCAGGTGGAATGAGGTCATGGCAGTCATGTGAGACAGGAGTAGGTGGGGACCGAGAGACAGAGCAGCTCCATAGGTTATTGTCCCACGGCTGCTGTCCTTGCGGATATGCATGTGTGCACACATGCCAGCACGTCTGCTATTGACATTAAGGCTGTATTTTTTAGAACTGCTAAAAGTGAAGATTTGTGCTTGGGTTAAAGATAAAAAAAATGTAAGAATAAGGCATTTGAAATTATTGTCACTTAAAAAAGGTGTCTTTCATTTGGTTAAGAATAGATTGAGGATGACCACTCATTTTGCAGTATAGTTGCAGGTGTAGGACAGAGGTTTTTGTGTTATGCTATCATGCGTCCTTCCGTTTTCAGTCCAGTTTTATTCCGCAGTGCCGAGCACGGCGATTGATTACATGACGGCGTACAAATGTCGGTTCCAGAGCACTTAGGTTTCATCTGTTGGAAATCTGCAAGCTATGTCAAACAAAACTTCAACTGATGAGGGAAAAGACAATCTCTGGAAACAGACGTGACTTACTAAAAGCATCGCAGCGGGTTAATTTGCATGGGAAATAAATCAAACCTGTCGCTGTTTTCAGTTTTTGTATTCAGGGAACGCTTCGAGACCGGACCAGATTAAATGACTTGTCAAGATGAGCAATTCTTCTTCCCGCACTTCAAAGAATAAGTTACTGAGCCCCCTATTTTACAAACTATATATCAGGTTAAAGTAACAGTCTGGTTATACTGTATCCTTAGAGGCGTCCTGGGAGCCTGCAGAGGGAAGTGAGCTGTGCACATCCTCCTGACGGCTCCATAATGCATCCTACAGGCCCAAACATAAACCATCCAGCACACGTCGCACGACCCCCGAAGGAAATGTACAGCCCGAGATAAGAGTCTGAACAAACATTTCAGTTTTTTCGTTGCCTCGTAGGTTTATTTTGAGGACTTTGTATCGAGGGTCAGAGCGAGTCACCCCGCGGCAGAGGATGTTGTGTCTCTGGCTCCTTCCCAGGCTTGTTTCTGCTTACATAAAGTGTCACAACAGGCAGGATATGATGACAGAATGATGGGATGTAACCAGCAGTCCGTGTTAAACTGTAACAAGTGGCCTTCACGGCAGGAGCACTTATACTCTGCCTGCACTCAAATGCACACACACACACACACACACACACACACACACACACTCACCTTGTGACATTTGTGTGTTATCTAATGATAAATATGTGACAATTTATATTACCTGTACTTTTCAAAGCTTTAGAGACGTTTTCTATACATATATGATTGTTAGATGTGTAAACAGACCCTCATTTTGCGTTTCTAAAGACGTGAAATGGTTGTTTCCTCACCTGATATCCCCTTACAGGAAGAGATCAGGTATTTCCCCTCCCAAAGCCCATCGTGGCAACATGAGAAAGCTTTTTACTGATCACTCTGTTCATATATTGTTACATACACAACGGAAACGGTTAAGTGAGAGTGAAAAAAAAAAGCTAATCTGATCTACCTGAGTGACTGATGTTAGCTTCCAGGTGATGTTCCCCATACCTGTTCCAGCCACGGGAGTCACAGTTCTTTCAAAGACAGCGAGATTCTTTGAAGGAAAAAAAAAAAAAAAGGAAATTTACCTGAACATTTGATTAGCTTTCATTTAAATCCTGATAAGCACTTGGATCAGGCGGAGGTATCGTCAGCTGGGAAGTGCACTGGAAAGACAAAAAAGAAGTCTGAAACTGTATCTGAGACACACCTGCTCTTAGCGGGTCAGCCGGCCTGTGAAAATCAAGCTTCTTTTCACTGGCAGTGTTAAGGAAATCTCACCGTACCTTACGCAGCCCTCACAATAAAGGCAGCGAGAACAGAAGGCCGGATTTGCTCTTTTGACCCTGTTGTGTTTTCACTCCTTTAAGTTTGCAACACTCCGAGCTCGGTGACTGTTTCCATCAAAGGAGCGCTGGCCTCCTTTGGAGACTCGCCCTTCCGTGGGAAGATTCACTGCGAGACATAGCCGCAACACGATCCGCTGCGCGCCCATTGATTACAGTGTCATGACCCACCATTTCTACACAGTGATCATGGGGTTTGCGTGTAGGTTTATTTGTCTTTCTAAGAAAATTAACCAGAAAATATAATGATCAAAGTTTTTTCATTGGGTGAGCTATTTCATGCTGATGGAGTGGTTAAATATCTCAACCTATACAACTTGGATTACCATAGATTCCCATAATTTCCCACTTACTTTGGTGATCAAACTTTTCCCCAGGTTGATGTTTGATGTTTCGCCTCAACTTTTGCATATATTACCATACAATTCACAAGATTTAAGTTATCCTCAGGATAAATGTCATAATTTGTGAATTAAATAAATGAGACTCGCACTGCTGGCTCCCTCATCTCAAAGATTGTTTGTATGGGTTTCCAGTTAATGCCTGCCCCACACATGCATTATAAGTGTTTACATGTCTTGGCAGTTGCTAACAAGTGGCTAAATGAAACTACAGAAGTTGTCGGGGACAATAAACGCCATCTATTCATTAGTTTGTCTTTACAAGAGGACTCTATCTTTACAACTTAGAGATCAATTAATTAATAGTAAAGTGTGGATAGTATAGTGTAGCGGGACGTTTATTATTTATTGATGTGTTGATTCACCCAAAAAGGTGAACGGCACCAGCATGTTGTCATTGTGAGCAAATTAGCATTTCAATGTTAGCCGTTAGCTCAAGGTACAGCTGGGCCTAAGTAGGGTACAGCCTCTAAGGGCTGCTACTGTAGCACGGGTCCAGACCTCCAAACTCTTCTTGTTTATAATTTCCTTGACTATTCATGAATCATATACACATAATGATGCTACTGATGGAAATCTAGATAAAGTCACACATCTCTGAAAAACATTGGTAATTCTTTCTATTAAAGGGATAGTTCAGGTTTTTTGAAGTTGGGTCATATACGTTCTACGGTTGAGAAAATGTAATGCCAAAAGAAAGGCCGGTCTGAAGGCGATGTAAAGCGGTGTGAATTTTCCCTTTACAACGTACACTTGAACTGATATAGATTTTTTAAGGTGAGCCTTGTTTTAGGTGGTTAATTTGGCTTTTTCTCTGGACCCCGTTCACTGCAGTACAAAGCTGAGCGTCTGGCTGGAGCGGCTCTCCACTTCTCCAAAACTGAGGCTGCGCTGATTGGTGATTACAGTAGGAAACAGATCGACTATAGATATGTGCTTTATATGACCCCACTTCAAAAAACTATCCCTTTAAGGTTCTTGTACTACACATTAGTTAATAGGTAAACGGGCCGATTTAAGTCCTCACAAGGTTCTTATTAACAAGACAAGATAAGTGTTACTAATAGCATAATAACTATTTTTTATTGTTGTGAAACAAAAAATGTTTTACAAAAATGATAAATGAAAGCCTTACGAGCATCTTACAATTGCTCATAATGGCATTACAAACACTTTTATAGTCTTTACTTAACTTACCTATTATGCTATTCTTAAACGTTCACCAAGCTTTCTTTTGTCTTTTTATCAAGATTTTTACACACTTTGGTATGCATGTATTATTAGTTAACTACACACTACTTAACAGTTAACAATGATTTTTGCAGTTCTAAAGTGAGAACAAGCCTTATTAGGGTTAATAAACTAAAATCATTTACTGTACGTACGAATCTCATCTAGAAGAGCCTCATCAGTGAACACATAATTCAAGGATCTCAATATATTCCCAAAATAATCAAGAAATCAGGTTTGTTTTTTGCAATTGCAGCACACTTGTCCAGACCTCTTGCCCAAGTTTTTGTCAAAAAATCTATTTACAGTTAACTTAGTTTTGGGAACTGCTGTCAAGTTTTAACAATCCTGCTACAGTTTGGTAACAAAATATATCATAGCACCAGTGTAAAACCCTGCAGAGGGAGAGGAAGACTCCGATAAGCCAATCAAGCCTAAATTAAAGTGTAGCATGGGAACACAGTGTTGAACAGGCCCAGACCAGTATATGCCTCATCATCCAGCCCAGCTGCAAGACACACATAGATGATAATGAGTCTCTGTCAGCGGCATCCAGCAGTATTGAACCAGATCCTGTGTGTCGGGGGAACAGCCGAGGCAGAGGCACATCTCCTATACCTCTAAGCCCTGTCACCAGCTTGTATTCAGCTTTGGCTGATTAAAACTGATGGGGTGACATGATTGTGACCTGTATGGATTTCTGACGCTCCCAGGCACACTGCCCGACTACATGTGTCTTCTCCCTTTGACAAACCCACCTGGGAGCCCTCCGCACCGCGCTGCAGAATGCATAATTTAAGAGGCAGCAGGCAATCAATACCGAAAAACAGTAACGACATGGGAGGGAGAGAAAGAGACGGGGGGAGAGGAAGGGAAAGAAGAAGGCATCTAAACTCCCCACCTATGTCCGTCAGCAGCAGTCATAAGTATCAACTTCTAATCCCGGTGTGAATTTCCTGTCGTGACAAGAAACATCAGCCAAGCTAAATAATCCCCACCAGGAGTCAAATCCATGCAGAGCTGCATCAATCTTCAGGGGTTAACGTGATATGTTATCATCCTGCAACTGGTTCGCTCAACTCAACTCACCTTGTGAGAGTAAACACTCTAGAAAACCTGTGTCGTACTCCTTGAATGTAAAAATTAGACCGAGATTATGCAGCTGAATTACCATTTTAGTGATAAGAACGATGTTTTAAACATGATGTTTTCTTCTTCCAAACTGGCCTGCAAATAGAGCATATTACAGAATCCATTTGAAATGTATTTTTTCCGTGCAGCGCGCGATGCGTTGTGTTTAACTTCTGTGATTGACATCCCCTTCTCCCTAACACATTCCTTTCCATTCTGGCACTTCCTCACTGTCACTCTCACTCGAGGGCTACAGAGAAAATGTGGTTTTCTAAAGATTAAGGGATATTTCTCACATATCCCCCCAAAAACAAACTTAGTAATTGGGAGCCAAGCCACTCAAGGACAATGGGAAGAAAGTAGGCAAGTGTCTACGTTTAGCGTAATGAGACATAATCACTTGTGCTATTACTTCTGGCAGACAGACTGCAGTCTGCACAGAGTACGAAACGCTCGGCACGTACTCCCTAACCCCACATGGAGCCGTCCAAGCACCTTGAAACAATGAAGGTTTTATGAGTCAGATTTGAACTCATTATTGTGTTGAAGCAAAAGGCGAACTGTGCTGATTTGTGTGATAGCTGGAACTGCTGTCTCAGGTGGATTTGAGATTTTGCACTTTTTCGCGAGTGGTCATTAAATGTTTCCAGCCTTTAAATTATGCCACCGCTCTAGCTGGTCCAAAAAGTCCACTGGAGTCTTTTGTATTATATGACTGAGCTTAAGATTGTGAGCGTGTAAGAGGCTTGCTGTGTTTTCCCTGTCATTAAAACGGCACCACACAAGATTACCATGTTGAAACACACCAGTCACAGAGGACGATGTGCTGAACTGTACTGGACTTACTCTCTGCCAGTGCTCTGGTCGGTCTGAGGTCCCCTGAACTAGTTTACTGAGAGCCTCAAAGGCCTGGAGTGTGTCAGTGTGAGATGAGCCCTGACAGCCTGCAGTTGGGCAGCGATGGTTCCAGTACAGCGTGGTCCAGCAGAAAACTGTGTCATACAACTGCACACCCAGTCCTCCAATAGATGTGTGAGTGGAAGTGCAGTAAAATGTAACTAACTTAGAGAAACTTTTATGCGTAAGGGATTACAATTTCAAATTCAGTCATATTGTTACAGTTTATGTAAAGCTCCATGACTCTGTTTCGTCTCTGTACGCTCAGTTAAGTGACTGGTTACACGACACAAGAGCTGGATGTGTGAGACATTAGATTCTACAAAAGGAAAAAAATAAATATGCCTCCTGGTAAATCCAAATTTGTCTTGGTGTAATGTGGTTTTAGGAGCCTATCTTCATCAGAAAAACAACCACATAGGTAAAAAATGAAAGCCGCTTATTGTGACTTATTGTTGTTAGACAGCTGCCTCTAGTGGCTGTAGTAAGAAATTACAGCTGCAAAGGAGGAAGTGAGGAGATTATAAAGACTTGAGATTCTGTATATGGGTTGGATGTTCTGGTTAAACAAGCGCAAGACTTTCATTTGGGAGAACGCTCTTCATGTCCAGCGTGAAAACAGAAGTCAACAATGAGTTATTTTAACTTACTTACTTGCTTCTTACGGAAGTTACAGAAGTAACATAGCTATTTTAACCCAAACCACAATGTTTTCCTGGACTTAATCAAGTCGTTTCAGTGCAAAAACCCAACCAAGTAGTTTTCTTAGGTCACTGTCATGTTACAACGGCCATGTCTTTTGGTAAACGTATTTGTCATTTCGTGGGAGAATGACAATCGACCTAGTGAGTCGTATCAGCATCTGGATGTGTTGGGTTAAACCGCAAAATTTCATAATATATTTCTACATGTGTGAATATGCAGGTTTATTGCTGTTTAATGCAGGTACAGTCTATATTATTATAATGACTATGTATGAAATGAGAAAGTGAAAAAAAAATTTGAAAAAGTGAAAAGGGTCATTTGTCGAGATGAACCACAGATGTGTCACAGAACTAGATACTGGGGCCTATTCAGTACAAACACAATGCCCAGTAGTGTTTCTCTTGTTGGCACATAGATTTTTAAATTGCTTTTCAAGGCTTGAGGTAAGTTTTACAAATAGAAAAACTCCATGGATCAAAACTCTTGAAATGAAAAATCATAATTTACCTTTTTGTAGTTCAAGTTGTTTCTAGGGAAAATGTTCTCCGGGCAGCAGGTGAATTGTTCACTGTAATACTGCAGTGGCCACTTGACGAAATTGGAAGCAAGGCTGAGTGGCGCGGCTGTATGTAGGGCTGAAAAAAATACATTCATGAGACAAACTTACGGAGAGCTATCAGCTAAATCTGACCAAAGCAGAGCTAAAAGAGAGTGAATGTTGGACTTGCATACATTCATCAGGTGGGCTGAGTAACAAGAGTAAGATTGAAAGGGATGTGGAGTAATCTGCAAAGTCGTACATGTTTCATTGAGCAATATGTAACGAGTAATGGAGTAAAGTAATTTAAAGTAACCTCAAAAATGTGAAAGAAACAACAAGTACAGAAAAACTGCAGTATTTTTCAAAATACAAAAAGTTTTGTTTCGAATCGTGTGTGGTGTATTTTTGTTTTGCAGCTGTTGGGATAAATTATGCTAATTTCACTGAACTGAAAAACTATTTTAAAGCTGCTAAAAACAGTCAAACAGACTGGATAATCCATCTGTGTTAATCTTTTCTTTATTGGGGTCCAATTAATTTCCCGTTCATTTCATGGCTCATTATTGTACTCTGTGCGTTCATCAGTTTGCATCTCACCTCTAATGCCCTGAGTGGGAGGGCAGAAACAGCCCCAGCATCGCTGGACTTTGGCCAAAACACACTAAATGGACCTTTATCGTGGAACAGTGCACTCATTGCTAGATGTTTTTTATGCAAGGCACTTTCTGCCCAGGGGAAATGGACCATAAACATCTGTATAGATCTCTATGTAAACTGTGATTCATATCCTGTAACTTGGGCAATGTGCAGCACGAGGGTGAGGCAGGATACTGGGAGGACTGGCCTCTTCGTTTTCTGTTCTGCACGCAAATGCACGGTACTTTGGGATAATTGGAACTATACAGAGACAGTCTAGATAAAGGGCTTATAGGAGTGAATAGGTTGAATCAAAAAGGCTGCCTGAATGACTTGCCCCTGACTCTGCCTTGATTGACACTCTAAATACAGTCATGGCGGGGGAGCTGGAGCTCCAGCTTAGGGAAAGCTTCTGCCTGGGGTTTTCCTGCTCCCTTGTTTTTAATTAGTCACACTGAAAACTGTAACTGGAGCTGGGGCTTAAACAAATTTAATTGCTACATAATAGCTAGTTTAATACAATTGTGGAGCAATTAGGATGGATATTTGTTGCCGGCTGGCATAATAACGCTCGCAGTGTCTTACTTCCTCTCCCTCCCCTCCTCGCAGCATTGAAGTGTTTTCTGCCAGGGGATTTCTCCTTGGGCACTGGGCACAGATGTGCTCCTGAGTACAGCATATGGGGCTCTGGCTCCATCAAAAACACTGCTCCAGAGTAGCATTTACTCCGTCACTCTCCAGTCCTGCAGAAATATCCCAATTAGAATTAATGACTCTCTCTCTCTCTCTCTCTCCAGGCTGTTTGATTTCCATGTACGCCTGAGATAAGGTAATCGTTGTGCCATATGTAATTTGTGGCAAAAAGTTCCTGCGCCGATTTCAAGATATCCACTCTCCTGGCCTGTCTACTGAAGATTCTGATTGCAAAGCATACTGCAACCCAAACTATAGGCAGACTGCAGCACCATCAGCTATATATGACTGTCATAGCTGTCAAACGTCTCATTACTCCATGTCAAGTCAAAGGTGTATTCATATGAATGTCATGAGGCTGCGCTGTATGGGAAACGGTGGTGCAAGCCATTATTTATTGAAGGGACAGTGACAGACGATGTACCGGAGGAAGACTGAAAAGTGAAAAATAACAGTCCTCTCCCTTAATAAGGCTGTCTTGTCAAACATTTATGGGACAGATGGAAAACAAGGGCAGAGGAGTGCGTTTATTGACATGATCGGGGACGGCTGTCACAAGGTACAGGTTAGGGAGAGTACCAAAGAGAAATTCAGCATTGTGTTCGGAGGAAGTGCTTATCACTGTATTGCCCCAAGGTCTTTTCAAAAAAGCAACAGGTTAGGTTTCACTGTTTTTTGTGTGTGCGGATTTGTGAAAGCTATAACCTATATCCATTACCAGGAAACTGCAATACAAGAGTTTCTAAAAAAATAAATAAGAGACATCTTGTCATCTACTGGCTGCGGGCAAAGTTCGAATGCTGTATCACTCATACAAAGGTAAGGTCTTTGTCTAATGTATTAAAGTCACCCATCCATCTATGAATTTCACAGTATGATGCTGTACATACATTGGATGTCAGCAGTACTGCCGCCATGTTTGAGCACTTAAAGCAGAAGCATCCTCAAGTGGCAGGATCCACACTGGAGGCCTTGTGGGAGTCGCTTCATGGTCCGTGTGTGTCACATGTTGGGAACTCCAACCGGAACATGATCAATCTCAACAAAGCTGCTGTGTTTTAAACAACACAAACCGGAATTGAAAATTAAACTTAATGCTACACGGAGAAATGGTTGTTGTGTCCCCTCTTTAGTATTTATCCATGCCAAATAACATGCCCTCCTGATCGGCAGCTTAAAGTGAATGGGAAAACCTGCATTTTGAATTTAAATCCTATTTACTTTTTGTCCCCAACCCAACATAATATATTACATAGATTACCAGTTTTTGTTGGGGAATAATATCCTGCAGTGCATACGTTGTCATATTAATTTGTTGATGGTTGAAGGATGATGTAAAATATGGTATAAAATATTGAAACATAAATGACAAGTTTTAAAATTTGAGTTTGGGCAAATGTGTTGTTATATTAACCAAGTAATAGAAAATAATAGATTAATCCCAAAAATAATTGATAGATGAATCAAAAGAAAAATCCTTTTTAGGTGCAGCCCTAATTTTCCTACATTTCAGAGGCAAATATTGTACTTTTTCACTTACACCGTTATGAATAAAGTAATCATGTGATCCATTGTTAATACTGTACACTACATTCCGCTGATTACTGAAAATAAATCAGTAAAAGTAAAATGCGGAATAAGTCCTGTGTCGGATGTCTGAATAATCGATCGATTAAGTCTTTTCATCCCTAATGTTATTAGATGTACACATGCTGCTGTAATTATTATTACATAAATGATTCAATTATAATAATATGTATTATTTTTATCCAAATACATGTATATTGGAGGCAGTAAAACACTTTTTTTAAAGATGGCCAACATTTAATTGTCAAATAATATATTTCTAGTGGGCTGCTTTTGTATTCCTAATAAATAATGCAGAAAGGTGCACGCCTCAGTGCATCATTAGCAAAAAATGTTGCGGCAATTTAGCAAATGAGGCAAACAGGAGAATAATACATGTCCCTGTTGGTGCTTCAATTATTGATACAAACTCTAATTACACGATTATCAGGCAAATGGAGCTGGGTATTTGAGGGGCACACAGTGGAGTGCTCTGAAAGCCATAATTGGGATCTGATGGTCAGGGGCCGCTCATTAATTGACCCCCGCTGATCTGTGCTGAACAGAACCATCAATAGAGGGCTGTTAACTATGCAACATTCACATGTGTGAAAGCACTGTAAGTGAAAATGGCAGCAGCCACTCTGCTGGAGCTGTTGTCGGCTGTAGCTGTGGAGGGACGATGGAGATGGGCTGCTAACACACTTTTGCACAAACCCCCTGCCCAGCTGCATCATCGCCAAACAATGAGAGGAGACAGCTTACACTCAGCGAGGCTCTTTGAAACTAAAGAGGCAAACAGAGAGTGGCGTGTCTGTGCCAGCAGAGAGACGCAGTACCCACTGAGCCCTGGGGGCTTTGGCCAGACGAACACAGTGCCCAGAGGTGGCGTCCGTTTAATGGGAAGCACAGCGGAGGTAGGCGTCCCCTCTTTTTACCAAGGCAAAGAAATTGTGGCATCTACAAGAGCGCAGACAATGGTAATGAATAGACTCAACTTACTGGACAATTCATTATCTTAGCTGTGCGCACGATAGAATGCCAGTGTGACTTGTCACATGACATGTGGGCATAGAGGGACAGAGAAAACGGATGGGTTCATGGTAGAGTTTGATGTTCCACTCAGGAGCTGGCCCAGTGACCAGGCAGCCGTCCAGTTAGCTGTCCGGCCACCCCATCAAGCAGACAAATGAACAAAGTGTTTGTGAAAAGACATCAGCAGGGGGACACCCTGCACCTGGGGCTGAGTAAACTTTTTTCATGCCTCTCAACGACTCGCCCTCTTTTCTTTTCTGGTCCCTTCTTTATCACCAGGGGGTATAACACACTTTGAAAAAGAAAACATTTCCTACCAGCTCGCCTTAAGACAAGCCTTTGGTTTCTTTCTTGCCACCCCCTGTTGGCAGAACACTGTTTAATAGTCCGCTGATAATGTTCCTTTTCTGTGGCCAAGTCCACAACAATTCCAGCATGGGGGAGATTGGGGGAGATTGTTGATAGGGAAGATAAATCACCGATGTACTGCTAGAGTTTCCAGATGGTAGCCATAATGGATATGAGCTGAAACATATATTTATACACACTGTGATTGACCAGCAGACATGGGAGCGCAGAGGTCACACTGTTTATGTCCCTCATGATTATAAGTCATCACAGTTCAAGACAGCAGGGAACATTTAGGTGATGCACAGGGCTACAGCTCCCCTGACTCCACAGGGAGGATCAACCGTTTGACCCCCTCAACTGGTCGTACCATTTTCTCTGTTGCCTCACGCTTGCATCATTACTTATCCAGCAACCGCACGTCCCCTACTCACCTTGAAGTGCCTCAAAAGTAAGCTTAAATTGAAAGATATATTTAAAAATTCCCCAAAATAACAGAATTTTTATTTCCCCTCAACGTTTTCTGCTCAAGGATGTCCGACGAGTAATCATGCAAGCCCGGGGCTACATGCTCCACATTTCTATTGTGAGCTAACTGGATGTTTTGGGAAATGTGCTTCCTGCCGAGAGTGATATAAGAAGATACTCCTACATGTTTGAGGTAAATATGAGGCTACAGCCAGCAGCTGGTTATCTTATCTTAAAGACATGGAAAACAGGAGAAAACAGCTAACCCAGCCCTGTCCGAGGCCAAAAGAAACACCTACAGCACCGGCAGCTGGAAGATCACTTTCTAAAAGGTTGCTTCTTATTTCTTTAATCCTTACAACGCCAAAGTATAATAACAGTTAACAATTTATGGTTTTACAAGTGAGTCTTACGAAGGAGTCTAAACTCAGGGCTGCTTAAGCGTTGTTATCGTTTCAGCTAACTTCCTGTCCGTTCTGCAGTTATCAGTCGCCTCGTTCCTCGATACAAACCCTCAGCGGTAAGACATAGCAGCACACAGGAGGATCCTGCTCCCTGTGGACTCGTGAGCAGACAGGACCGCCTCTTGATGGGTCTCTCCTGATAGGATGAAGTGGGCAGCGTTACCAGAAACTTTATTTCCTTTTTAACTGAATGGGGGGGGGAGAGAGACATGGGTTACTGAACTGTTGGAATAAAGAGCTGTTTAACACTTTAGTAACCATACTGTATAGGGGCTTTAATACCTCTCACTGAGCTGGATTCCAATTTATTCACATTGGATAAGAACTTAAATTAAAACCTTTTTTTAATGGCACAGGGGTTAAGAATAAATTTGATAAGGGTTAGAGTCTCACAGCCTGAGAAAAGATGCTCTGTAGTCTGGTGGTACGGCACTAAAACAACGTTTTTCACCGTTGTCATTTTTTTGCCGAAGGGGGCTGCCAAAATCAACAAAAACTGACAGTTCCTTGTTGCACCTTTAAATAGGCTGGTGATGTGTTTTACCTTCAGACAGAGCCCACTAGCTGTTTTTAGCTTAGTGTTAAGTTAAACCAACTGGATGGTGCCTGTAGCCTCATCAAATTATGTGTGACAAGAAGCTAGTCGCAGGGTTAGCTGGTGAACCGCTGTTCCTGGTGAGCTGGACAAGCATCAACTTTCCTTCCCAGCCTCGGCGGGCTAACATCAGTCACCATCGCTCCTCGCTCCTCTCTGTTTTCTCTCCAGTGTTTACTTCCCTGGGTTTTTTTTTGTTCACCATAGCGCCCTACCCATAAATTCAAGAGAGAAAATAAAGAATTTGACTAGCTCGGTTGCTAATGGGTTAGATTACGCTCCCACAGTTAGGTCCAAAGACATACCATCGACTACCACACAACTGTCTGCAAACAATTACCCTTTTGTGGAACTGTTTTTTTTAGACTGACAAAGAAGTTGAATTAAACAACAAGGCTAATACGCTACGACAGCATCCCCTGTTTTGAATTCTCTGATTCTGTGTCACCTCAAAGATCTGCTTTGTAAAGACGGCCTGCTTATGGTTAGCGTAACATTTGCATGCCGCTTTCCACCAACTCCATGCGGAACATCTCTAAAAGTGACTGCGTCTTTTGTCTGAACCCAATGATATTTATCAGACAAATATAATATTTTAAGTCTCTGAGCAAGAAAGGAAATATGCATGTTTGCCAGACATTTTAACTAGGCCTGCAATATCTTATATGATCATTTTTGATGACCACTGACAGTAAGTATCTTCCTTCTGCTGCAGACGAGGGAGTGTGACGAGTGACCGTGCAGCAAAGGGCTTGGGTGTGAATCTTGTGAAACGCCTCCCTGCAACCAAAGACCAGGCTCTTTAAATACGTATGCTAATTCGGGGCTCTTTCCCCGGGGTCAGCGTGTGGATCCTTTTCACGGTCGTTAATGGAGGTGTAACTGGACTCAAGTGTGTAACGATCCGGTTACCCTGACATTTTCTGGAGAGCCCGGCGCAGCAGCCACGTGGAGAGCGGACACTGGAATGCTAGCCTAGAATTCAAATATAGATCTCAAGCGAGTCGACTCGAGTCTGTGGCAGCCAGGGAAAAGCCTTAGCTTGTCTTTCCTCTTCCAAAAAAATAAAAAAATAAATAATATAAATAAGTCAGCTACAGTAAAGCAACCTGGAATGAATGATTGAACGAGCGAAGAAAACTGCATTTTTTCTCTGTGAACCTTACATCTCACCTCATCGCTGTGTTTCAATGAATGACTTTACAAGCTGTGCAACCCTTCCTAGCCCGGGATTCGTCCACTATCATCGCAGTGGAAGTGTGAATAAGAGACTCATTCTTCATTGTCCCAGACTAGTCTTAGTGGGAGTTCACACACGGCAGTCTGGAGTCTGGAAAATTGCACTATACGATTCAGCCCCTCCAGACAAGGGAATAGCTGTCAACTCCTGGAATGTTCCCGTGAAAATAAACAATGCTCGGGCTGCTCTCTGCGTCTCCCCGTGCTTCCCCTCTTAACTCTCCGTTTTAACCCCTCTCCGCTGGAGACGCTCGGCGTACAGCAGTCGCGGCAGAATCGAAGAAGAGGAAGTAAATCAGAGTAATGTCTCCTCAAGGTTGGAGGCACTCAATTCTGGCCCCGAGAGTGCCATCTTTCAACTCCTCAGCAAAAACATGTGTTCAAGGTACGGTTACAGGAGCCCGTCCAAGTCAGCCGCAGATCGTATTAATCACATGTCTTTCATCATGGCACTAAAAAAAAAGGGCACTTTCTGTGTTCAGCATTTTGTGGTTTGAGTAGTGTACACAGCTTCGCAGCCTACAATTTGTTTGTCAACTCAGCGCTGTGTGCACATTCAGAGCCTGGTCTGCAGCAGTCAAACATGACATTATGTCAAGTCGTGCGCGGTGGCTAGCTTGCAGATGATCGTGTGGTCCTCCTGTAAAAGTGGTTGGTCGGTCTGGTTTTGTAGGGTCAATTTAATCAGAATGCAAACTCGCTCCGTTCTGGTGCAAGACGACTCAGTGGACATATCTCATCTTAGAATAGCTTAAAAAAGAACTTCAAATAAATAATAATAAGTTTCATTTAAAGGATGCAATTAACATGCTAATGATGGCGTTGCATTTGAAGCTCACTTTGATCTGCAACTTTTGTTTTTATGTGCATTCTCACAGTAAGAATATTAGTTAATTTAAGGGACAGTTCACCCCAAAATCAAAAATACATATTTTACCTCTGACCTGTAGTGCTATTTATCCATCTAGATTTCGGGGTGAGTTTTGGAGATAGTGGCCAAGATGGCACTCGGCTTGTTAGACCAAAACAGTCCAGATGGATAAATAGCACTCCAGGTAAATGGAAAAAGGTGTTAAAGGTGTTACTGATCACTTTCAACCACTAAATGTGGCATTCCATCGTCCCTCTTCCATTGCATTCTCAACATAACACCTCTGTTTGAATCATCAACCCCCTCAACTGGTCGTTAGTTTGTCGCACGAGCAAACGCTTGCAATGTTAACGTTGCTAATGCTAGCTAGCCAACATTAGCATTGTTAATGCTAGCCAATTAACATTGTTAATACTAGCCAATGTTCGGCCAGTGTGCACATATTGCAAAACTAATTTTTACCTCTTTTTACCGCAAACTGGCAACTACTGAGATTCTTAATCGCTGATGAATCACCGATACTAAATGATGGAAACAACTTTATACTGTAGGCTCACAAATCTTGATAGAAGAGGGAATCGACTGTTGAATTCGTACACAGAGATAAGCAAAAAAAAATTGGAACTGAGACATTTTTAAAAATCAATATTTCACAATCATAATAATGTTTTTAAGGAACATTTTTACTGTTAGTCTGCATATTTCTACAAGCTCTCTAGATATATTTATTATTTAAAAAAATATTTGTCTACATTTTCAATATGACCTTTCATTTGGGTGTAAACTGTCCCTTTATCTTGATTCTAATCTGTAAAACCTAATAAAATACATTTTTGGCGCCCAACTATTTCAACTGAGGCTGAATGAGGTTGAGTTGACCATAAAAAGGCGAATCTAGCACTCAAATCAATCTGTTATATTGTTATGTTTCAATCAGCTTGACTTCTTTGGAGTATTGCAAAAATGCTAGGCGCTGCAGCTATGTTTCAACTGATAGGCCGCTAGTGTCATGTGCTGTATATGTAACAGGAGACACCGGCAGGGAAAAAAACATACACAATCTATCCTCTAAAGGGCAGAATGACTCAAAATGTTCTGTATTTTGCTACACAGCTGCTACACAACATATTCCTGGCCCGAAACGATTCTTCTGCGTGTTGTCAAATCCAGATAGCTGTTGTAGTAGCGTGGCGGGATAACTTGGATCCAGAGGGATGGTAAGAGGGCCGTGACCTGAGCTGGCACCGGTAGCACCGATTGAGCGTTCTCTGGTTGCCTTGGCCCACATACAGAAGCAGTGGGGCCATCAACTTATTAGGAGCTGGCTGTCATCAGGGGAATTTGCAGAGTGAGTTTGTTATTGGATCCTGGGTGTGGGTGGAAAAGCAGTCAGGTTGTCTTTCTAGACTTGTGGTTTTTCCTGGCTCTGATGTGACTGTGATTCAGCTGCCCACCAACCGCTGAGCACTACTGTATCTTGGCTTCTTGGCTGCTGTTGTCCTTCTGCTGAGTACTCACAAATAATAGCGCGGGACCCCAGTGGATCCGTTAGGAGACACCTAGCCGGGAGGTCAATTGTGGCTGCTGTTTAAAGCTATTGGTTTTGCTTCCCAAAAAACGTAATTCTCTAGAGAATTGTGGTTAGACCAATATCGGACCGTTCTGCAAAAAAAAAACATAAATTCTGCTGAATGTAGAGGTACAGGGAGGAAGATCATCTTTACTCGCAGCGTCATGAGGGATATGTTTTCGTAGGTTGCACCTTCAAATAAGAGCTCCACAATTTATAGTATTTGGCCACGGTCATCCGAGAAAAGGAAGAGTCAAGCAAGAAGAAGCCAAATGTATAATGTATCCGACTGAAAAATCCCACGTTCTCCCTCGAGGCAACACCGACCTCCCCGTTGCTTTTGCCCGCCAGCTGAATCGCTAGCTCACTACGTTCGACAGGCTCTCTTAGTTTTTTTCGTCTACGTACGGTAACACCTGTATTTTTATGACTATGGCGAGCCAAAACATCTGTTGGATGCAAGCAGTTTTCCAAATGACACATCTGACAATTTTGCCATATTTGGAGATTAAACATTTTCCGCAGCGTGTATTTGCTGTGGGGCAGAGAGAGCACTATCTGCGATACTCGGCTGTGCAGTTCAAACACGAGGCCCAAACCAAATATTGCTCTTTGAGATCCACCAGGCGCTTGATTATTTTCCTTTCAAATTAAGTTTCATTGTTTGGATGGAGCCGGTCCACTTGCTTTCACAAATTTTTTTTTTCTTCCCCCTCACAGTGCATGAATGTCACTGGACCTCACAAAGAGCAAAACAGCACACCAAGTAAGTGTCACAGAAGGCTTTTAAGTTTAATTTTTAACCCAGAACAACCATACTGCTTTTAAAATATGAGCACAGAATTCATTTTGACAACGCTTTGGTCACCTGGTACAATCATGGGACGGGGGAGACGTGGCATTTGTCTCCAGTTTATTTTGGCCAACATGCAGCTTTCCTCGGCTGATGAGTATTTAGACGACCTTATCCTTTTCAATTTGGCAAAACAAACCAAAACACTGATGGCAGAACAGTCAGATGGGAAAGTGTTCTGTTCGATGTGACCTTGGACACACTTGCGTGCAGTTAAGCCTTCTCTGCGTTTTCTATTTTCAGACACAAGTTGTGTTTTGGGTTCTTCAGACTTCAATGTAGAGAACGCTGCAGTTCAGATCAATAAGTAGCATTATCCACACATCTTTCACCATCATTAAAAACTGACTCTTGCAGACCCTCATTAACTTTGTGTCATGTTCTTTCTGACATCTGATTGGTTTTTTTGATTAACACATCTGAAAAAGGAATTCAAGGTCAAGTTGACTTTCCCTGTCACCTCCTTAACGTGGCGTGAAACCAGTAATACATTCTGTTTAATGGAGTGACACAAGGCATCGCTGTGGGCTGGACCAGACGGGTTTGATCGTGACCATCGAGCCAGAAAGTTGGTGCTGAGCGGCAGAAGGCTCACCGGGAGCCCTCCTCTATTTCAATGCGTGGCCTGACAGCCAGCATTTTGCTGATGGGGACCTAATAAGGCCTGGCGTGGGGTGACCCCGGTCCATGCCTGCTGACAGCCTCCGATGCCACCTCCCCCTCACATCCCTCCACCACCAGCACCCTGCTTGAGCCATCAGACGGCCCCCTTCATCACAGAGGCCCCTGTGTCTCTCCACATTGGGCCAAACTTTGACTCTTATCATGGAAGGCCATTGCTCGTGTCAGATAGGCTTAATGACTCAATCTATCCGATCAAATGCGAGGACGGCAGAAGTATGCTAGGAATGGGATTGGGCTTTGGCAGAGGGGAGTGAAGCGTGTGTGTGTGTGTGTGTGTGTGTGTGTGTGTGTGTGTGTGTGTGTGTGTGTGTGTGTGTGTGTAATTAATTATTTCTTCCAGGAAAACTATTTATTTGCTTTTTGAAAAGTTGGAATTCAGATAGACGTAACGCCCGACCCAACACAAAATACAGCAAAGTACCAGCAATTAGCTGAGACGGACACAACAAATCAGCTGCAGTGAAAAAACCAGCCCACGTATACACTGCATACTGATTTTATGCACAAATATATGAATTTTTGTAGCACTGTGTAAGATTTGAGGAAATATACTTAAGATTGATACCACATAGTCTATATGTGAGCTAATATGATGCTAGACGGTAAACAGCTTGTCTGGCTCTGTTTAAAGGTGAAAACAACACATCGTTTTGTATCCTCTTTGATTCATTCACAAAATTAAGGTAGTTCAGTTGAAGGTATTATTAGTAACATTCAGCTTCATGAGGCATTCCTTCCCCCAATTCCATTTAAGTCACATTAAAACACTGCTGCTGTTGGAAACTTTTCAATAGGCTTCATCTGCTTATGTTGACTTTAAATGACATTTTTAACTTTAAAAGTTATTTACAACAAGCAATTAAGCTCATCTTGGTTCTGTAAAAGTCAGACACTTGAATTTAGATGGCACGGTTGGATTAACTGTTTAACAAGGACAAAAGGTGAGAGAACGTTTACTCTATTTTTTAACTTTTTTTGTTGAATTTGCTTCATTAATATAAACTATTAAAAGCCAAGAGGGGTTGAAAAACAAAGAACTTCTGGCATGCACACTCCAGCTGAAACTACAGAGTACAAAGTGGTATTAGGAAACAGGACGGCCCGGGGGCTAGCTGGTTAGAACACTAACTTAGGTAGACATCACTGCCTAATAATCACCACTGTGTAAATGTAGAAATATCAGACACCTACATAACCAAAAAAAAAAAAAAAACTATCATACGAGCCTACAGTTCATAAGAAATAAGCATTTTTTGTATTTAATAATTCCATTATCCTTTATTGTATTTGGGTTCTGCACAAGTAGAAACCAACTGACCTTAACCAATCACTAAGGAGAGCTTTGTAATTTGGGTGAACAGACCCTTTAAGGAAAGAGAGACTAATGCACATACCAGTGCTCGATCCTCTCGAGGTTACAATACCTCCTGTGCACTCTGACAAGTAAAGTCTTGACCGGGCCCTGGGCTTTTTCGCTAATGGAAGGCAGACAAAACATTTTCTGTGCTCGATAGCATCTGTTTGCAGTTCAGAGTCGAAAGCGGATATCAGGAGCGGCCGGCGCGTGAGAGCGAGGTGCTGAGGAGATTGTGACACATTTCCGACAAGTGCTAATGAATGTAAACATCGCCGTGATAAAGACAACACAGCGTGAGGAGACACAGCCTCTGAGGAGAGGGTAATTTAATCTATTTTTCAAACGCCTCTCGCCTGCCACAATGCTCTTATCATCCTCATCATGGGAGACGTGAAAACAAGCTCGGGATGAGTTGTGTCAAAGACAGCGGAGGGGGGAGGGCCAGGGATAGGCCTCCTGTTGAGAACATGAAGGGGGACATTTTCACTGCAAGGAAGGTGAAGGACACCTTGGGGTGCTTTCCACTTGATGAAAAAAGTGACGAAACTTTTGTTTTTTTTGTTTTTTCTTTTGCTTTTCCTGATCAGGAGGGAGTGTTTTGGGGGCTGTGCGAATCAGTGGGGAGCTGATTGAATTTGTCTTGGTTCAAAAGCACAATTACTTGAGGGAGAAAGATAAAAACGCCTTCAATTAGCTCTCAGACTCCACGTATAAATATTACATGGTACAGTTTTGTTTCTCATTAATACATTCATTTTCCGATGTATTTGTTTATTTCCTGTTGCGCTTCGCTGTCTTTCGAACACGTACCAGGAGGCTATAGCACCTCCCTTTGTTATGCTTATTTTTCCCAAATGCACCAGGGTTGTATATTT
>CAEMYA010000004.1:2321522-2347210 GCA_903131615.1 Diplodus sargus
AAGCCCGTCCTTGTTTCGTTCTCCCCACCTCGCTGGCTTCCACGTCGGCGCTAAATGACTGAATAACAAATGACCGAAAGGCTCCTACAAAAGGTCTACAAGGATAACATTTTTTTTTCCGTCCCCGCGCAAATTAAAAAAACAACTTCAGAAGAAGTGATCAGTGAGGGATCCGGGCAGTTTGGCATCGCCGCCGTTCGCTGTTGACTTTTCAAAAGGATGGACGGTCTATAGATGACGATTTTCCACAAACCTTTTTCATTGCAGCAATAACCAGTGTGTTTGTGAATGGCGGAGCTTCGGGGAGGGGAGGGTAGTTGAAAGGCATGATTTGGCCACGACTTCTGACCTGTCAACCGAAGCCTCAGGTGAGAGTGAGAACACCTTTTGAACGTTTCGTCAAACCATCTGACAACAGCTTAATGTTACTTTACGTGGGAAAGTTCATTGTATGGGTATTTGTTGGGTATGGTGGTATTAGGTTTTAAGTCGGATTCGTATTTTGGTGATTCTGGTAACATCTCGCTGTGCACTTTTCAGCAGCCGCTTGCGTATATCAAAGTGTGTTCAGTTATATTATCTCTTTTTACCTGAATTAAAGGTCAAGTGTGTATGATTTAGGGTGGTTTGGGGGCACAGGTAGACCATAAACACAAGTTGGCAAAATTGGAATATAATAATCATATACAGGTTTTCATTAGTGTGTAATCACTGCAAACTCAAAGTTTTTTCTATACCTTGCGATGAATGTTTTATATCTACAGAGGGAGTCAGTCCTCCCCCTCAGAGTCCACCATCTTGTACCGCTATCTTTCCACGGTAGCCCAGAATGGACCGAACAAAAACTGCCTTCAGAGTTCATTACCACGAAATCCAAGACACTGGACCTTAAAGTGATTTCTTCAGCCAATTACAGGAACAACTCAACAGGCTTAAACACAACATTGATATACTATCACATAAAATTGCTTCGACAACCTGTTAGAAACCCTGTTTTTGTGTCTAGCCGAAGAATTTTTCATGGATGGATGGATGGATGGATAGAAAATATTGACTAGAGCAGCTTTAAATGCTCCTGTTCAGTCCTACAGGCTATCACTATTCATGCTAACTACAAGCCATTCATTAGCTTTCTATAAAAAGTGACTGATGTTGACACCGCTGCAGGGAATGACACTTTTTAATACTTTTGGACGTTTGAAAGAGCAGAAGTCAAATGTAAAATGTATGTAAAATAGTAGAAAGAGGTGATTATTTTCATGAGCTGATGTCTTACTAACATTCTATGAGAAACACGTCTTGCTCCAATCAGAATTGTTTCTACCTTGATAGAAAAACAGCGTGTCTCTCCCCCTCCCCCTAATCAGGAACCTTAGCCGCTGTGTATCATACAAGTGGAAGTTATGCAACGTGGGGGAAAAAAAAAAAGAATCTTCTCCCATCTGTCGCAACTTCCAAGTACACGTCTGAGGACTCTCTTTCTCTAACAACTTCAACAGCAGACAATCCACAAATCACCGGGTCATATTTCATCATCAGCTGCCGATCTGTTCCACGCCTGTCTCCTCCGACGGGGCTCGGTGACATGTGGAGGGAAAGGCAACGAAGGGAGTGAGAGATATCGGAGAAGACGGAGACATTGGAGAGACAGGCTGTAGATGGGCGGAAAGAGTGTACCGTGTGCGTGACATGGAGCGGTGTGAGCTTCTGCTGAGGAAGAAAACATTGCGCTCATTTTACCTTCACGGAGTATGAGTGCAGTCAGAGAATGTCAAGTCACGAACACCGGGGTCACCCTGAAGGAAAAGAGGGCGAAGCATGTTCAGCAGTATCAGAGGTGATCAGCAGTTCGGAAGCCTCCGTATGCCTTAGCTTGGGTATCTGACACAGATAATCACAGATATCATTCTAGGTTCACAGCTATAATTTATATTTGGATATCAGCAATGTCCCAAAAACAATGGGACGAGGTGAAAGGGGTTGCTCATAGGGTCTTTATTGATATTTATAGTGAGTTTAGCTCATTGTTAAACTGTCAGGCCCACTACTTTATTGTTTTGTTTTTTTTGTTCATTCTCACAAGTGAACACTACCTTAACACTGTGCACTGCCCGCTCAGCACTAACCAACTGACAGACAAAGTCAGCAAGAAGATGACAAACACAATGGAGCATTCAGGAGCTACAGTAAAGAGCCAGGTGTTGCCCTCAGGGGTAACCAAAAGCAGTGCCAAGGCCCAATGGGTGTTGGACTTGGTGGACTGGTGGACAGAAACAAGATGGCCAAAAAACCTGAACTACACAGCTAGCAGCGGGAGCTTTGAATAATGTGTGAACACCCCCCAGGTTGTAAGTGGGTTTCAATGATCCGTCCCTTCAAAACATTCAACATTTACATGGACCCACAGTGCTGTCTGTATTCAGCCTAGAAACTGGAAGCTAGTTAGCCTAGCTTGCGCACATTAAAACTGATTCCCACTCTGACTCCTACTTAATGTTACACAATGATGTGTTCATACCACAATACACACACGAGACGGGCCTGGCTGTAAAACCCAGCACAGACCAATCATGCTGGTCCAATCTGGTCCTGGTGTATGCTGTTTTTTTAATTTTTGTGTCAGGGGGTTAAGCTAGCATTAGCTATCTCTTTTTCATAGATCCACCACCCATATATCTTGTGCAAAAACAATGTTGTGACTTCTCCTGTCTTCTGCACTTCTCCTGCACATCCTGCCACTTAACCAGAAACTGCATTTTCCATGGCAACAGGACGCCGGTTGGTGCGGCGTATCATTAATTCATGAAGATGTAGGTTAGCAACTTTATGGAGTGAACACTACTAACACTATTATTACTACTCAACCCACTTATCAGACAAAGCTGCATAAAGCCTGGAATGTGCTGCCACTGCATCAGTCTTTATTAAACGTACTTATGCCAGGCCTGACGAGCACGCATACAAATACAGAAATAGCATTATTGTCTAGTCAGAACCAAAAAACGGAAACAAGTCAAATGAAACAAAGTATTTATATATATATTTATATTGCGTAGGATTAAATTTCAGTTGAACCTGAATGATATCTGGTTCGTGTTTATAATTTAATCAATACAAAAAAGGAGACAGGTTCAACATTTTGACTTCTTATTGAAGGACATTTACAATATATAAAATGAACACACTGTCACGGGTGGTGTGACCCTCTTGTAAGTGCCTATTTCAGTATTTTGTTTTCAATTTCTTCGTGTAGCTTGAGAAATCTGTTACCATTTTGTTGAACTAATCCAGAGTAAATTCCAGTATCACATGCACAGAGAATCTTGCATAAGATCTGCTATACTACACCAAGTGCTACATACAGTATCAGATTTCCGTGTCGGCAGATGTTTCTCATATTAAGTGCTGTGGGAGGCTGTGGCTGCAGTTGGCCGCTGCAATTCATGTCAAAGCCTAAATAAAAAAAATAAAAAAATCATGACAGTCACATGCATTAAAACATGCAGTTTCTGTGCTTCAGAGCGGATTGAGTCACACTGTGAATTTTTTATTTTTTTTCCTTTTCTCAGTTAGCCTCTCGCGGTGCATAGCAGCCATCCTCAGCAGCGGCCTCGGCACCAGGTGCACCCTGTTTCTTGAATCTTTTACATGGTCTGGTGGAAAAGTATGGATTTTAATAAGTCCCTTCAGGAGCAGTAGAGGGCGGGAGCCTGGGAAAGTGGACTGAGCATGGCGTCCTGTGCATTGCATTAGATTCCTTTTAAATGTTTCATAATGACAAACATGCGGGGTTCGAGCTCACTGAGCCTAAGACTGACAAACTTCCTTGCACGTCAGGTAAAACATGTCGGGTAACCCTCGGTGTGTAACACCACATCGAACCTCAAAGGCCACAAACCGATGCCAAAAACTTCAGTGAAGTGCAAAACTTCCTAAAAAACAAATTGTTGTGCATTTACAAAACCAAAAGGCCCAATTTACTGTTGGCTTACACTGCAGCTCTGTCCACTTCCAAATTGAATGCCCAATTTTGGGATGTACTATTCAGTACCATTTCCCTCACATGCTTGCTTAGCTTAAGCTTCTCAATTATTCAGGCTCGGATCAATACTCAACACACTCCTGTGAGGAAAAGCAGGAGAGAGAGACGAATTTAAGCCCGAATCTGGATTATGGATTTGTATCAATTTATGTGTGGCCACTCAAGCAAAAAATCTGCGGAAAACACAGCGAAATACGGCTAAGTGGGGGAAAGCTGGAAGGCTCTGAGCCTCTGTCCATTTTAACTCCTTGTTCTTCAGTGACCCTTTTTTAGCTTTCGGCCAATTATTACACCACCAGCCTCGGTCTGTCAAAGGCGCCTTTCTCATTAGCCTGTCCCCAGTTCACTCCGCAGGCTTAATGAACAGGGGCCTCCATTACCCAAGTTTACCTCCAACTTTAACAACAAGGCTGTGTTAAGAGCTCGCACTGATAGACAAGGACAAGTCACACATCAATGGCGTCCCTAACAAGAGGGAGACAGACGAGAGCTGTCCTTTTATGAGCGTGTTAAGTTCACTTGGGAGTGAAACTTTCATTTAGGCATTTTAAAGGGGGATTTGTTTGGGTTTCCTGTTATGGCTTGGCTCCCCCTAGTGTTGTCTGTGACAATGTCCATGCTACCGCACATTCACACCTGCCGGTGACACGTTGGTTGTTAGTTATCCGCCTGCTTATCAAAATTGTCATGCAGATACGGGTTGTAAAGTGTTGACAGAGAGCCTCTATGTTTAACCCACACTAACCACTGTGCAGAACATTACGTCAGTGGTGGTCTGATGTCATGTGAAACTTGTTCTCCTACTGGCACGCACCGTACACCACGGACACTTCTGTCATTAAAGGTAACAGGGACACACAGACCTAATGGGTATGCCTCCCGACCAGTCTTCTATTCTCTTGGATCTAATCGTCTCAAGTCTTGAGCCTATTTTCAACTTGCGTGGGCCTCTGTAAACAGACACATTCTCACATCTGCAACACTTGGAGGGATTACAGCCCTCGAAAATCTGCAGTGATCCAGAATTCTTCGTTACTCTCTGCCTGTTTCTTATTATTTTCGACACGGCCTGCTCTGGACCTCTCGGCATTAAATCCATTATTGCGTCACGGCGTCGCGTTGGAAGACTCGCAAGTGTGTTCGTCTGTTTGCCGATGCGCGCGGTGTGAAGCGTGTATCCATGCGTGCGGTTCCGATCCTTCACCGGTTACAGAAATGTTCCTCCCGCGCTGGCTGCAGGCAGGCTGCATGTGGCCTCGAACCGTGGTCTCCGCTATCCGCCAAAGCCGAAGCCAGAATTAGAGATGGTGGTGAAGCCTACCACGGGCCCTTGTTGTATTTAGATTGGCAGACGAACAGCAGCTTCACTCAAGCCCTGTTTACAAAGGGCTCCCATCCACATTTGTGGGAATCGTGCCTGTAGCGCTCACGTAAACAAAGGCCCTGAAAGGCCCGTCACTCTCTCTTTCTCTGCCTCTCTTTTAGACAGGCACCGGTCCAATAATGTGATGTTTTGGTTTAAAATTAGAGGAGGAACTCTCTTGGAAATGACATCTCTGCTGGTCCTACAATTTGATTGTTTGTAGTCACGATGTAGGGAGTCGTTTTTGGGGTTTTTATCGGTTTGGTTTGAAGCCCGTTTCTATAAATGAGGTGAATCATGGCACAGTGATCGCTTTGGACTCCGTTTATACAGTACGTGTCATTCGCGAATCAACTGACAGCTTTCACAAATGCGTTATGTTGCACTTGGAACGACATGCAGACCCTTAGATCCAAATGCAGACGCAAACAAATGCAAACATGTCGCCCTCCCACAACCCGTCACGGTTTCGAGCAGGTTTTTTGCGAAGACCCAACTGCCGTTCTTGCGCTGACTCTGCCTCGGATTTTTCAACATTTGAGCTCTCAGTTCCAGACAAAATACCAAAAGCAAGATCATAGCACAATGATTAAAGGAAAAACCCAAAATGAAAAATAATAACAGAGAGAGGGTTTAAAATAGAGTACGTTAAAATACATGGCAGGGAAATCCTATCCCCGAGAGAGGGTCAGACATGTAATTTGAAAAAAAAGGCAGAGTTAAATGACATGTAGGGAGTAATTATAGAGTCCGAATAGAGAGAATGAACTGAAATAATAAAATACCACCTAGGCCTGTCAAGAGTGTTTTGTGGACCGAGGGAAAGTAGCCTTGGGTTTAAAGAAGGGCAGGCCAGCAGGCCACCACCCATCCCTTCTCTCTCTGGCCTTACGGGAAACTGTAAAGAGCAATTTACTGTGCGTGCTTTGATCACATGGAGCACATATGCAGCCATAGGGCAGGAGAGTTGAATCAAGGTTATTGTTCCCGTAGAAGCACTTGAATGTTTCATAGATATTTCACCGAAACGGTAAATCGGCAGTCTTGTCGTACTCAGTCACTTTTTCTTTTTTTTTGAGAAAATATGTGAAATGACAAAGTGAAAGACTTCAGAAGTATTAAAGGAGAACTACTGTGCTTTTATTTTTTTCCCCTTTCAATTAGTGTTTATACAATATATACTCTTGTGCACATAAAAAGGTTTTGAGAGTTTAAAAAGGTCCATATCAACAGAAGCTCCCCTCTCCCACAGAAACGATGCTCCCGAAACGCCTCCTCCGTAGTTTAGCGCAGCTTCACTTATTGCTGGGTCAAGCGTGTGTGAGCTGACCAATCAGATCGGACCGTTAAAGAGACGGAAGCTAAAAAGTGTGTTTCAGACAGAGGAGGGCTACAGTGCTGCAGGGCTGGGCAGTATGAGAAAACGATGAGTACATGTTTTTTTTTTAAGCACCAAAGCGTGTTCGCCTGTTCAATTTGTTACCCAAAATAAAATTATGAAACTCCAAGAGCAAAATACGTCTGTGATTTGACATGGGTAATGATGATGAAATAGCCTCATCTTCTCTCGACCTTTAACGCATCGGCCAAGACCAACCTCGTTCGGAGTTTAGCGCACCGCACACGAAGCTTGGATAACACGTCATCTTCATCATCATTAGCCCGTTGGAGGTGTTACTTCAAAAGGACAGAGCACTTCATTTGACTCAGTTCCCTCGGCCTGTCTGCAAATGTTATGAGTGTCACATTACCTTCACGCTGATGGATAGCATCCTCCTCCACCCAGAGCTGCTGCACCATTACGGCGCTGTGGCTGCTCTGTGATTGATCGCATGTGGACTCAAAAGTAGAGGTGATGGATGAGCGGGGGATGTATTTTACCAGTGGCGTGGCTGATTATAGGATCATATGTCTAGCCTTTTTTCTATTAGCGCCGCCACATGTCTGTCACTGAGGACGTATAACAGAGTCTAGGTGGCACTGTTGAGGATCTGCTTCTGTGGAGGAATAGCAGTAATTCATGCGGACCTCCAGTTTGTGCTGGAGATCTCAGCATCCGCCTCCTCACTGCCCGCATTTAGTAACTAGTGCGTGTGAGGTCCACGATATTGAAGCAGGTGTGTTCACCTGGCTGGATGCTTCTTGTCACATCCGTCTACATTTGCCGGCTGCCGCACAATACACAGTGAACACAAGCGCCTTTGTGACTTTTAAGAAGGCAAAACTGTCAGCAGAGTTTCAGTCTGACTATTTTCAGCTTGATAGCAACAGGTTGGGGACATCCCTTTCTTTTCTCAACATGTATACAGTACACCAGGTCTTTAAATAAAATGTTTTTCACAGTTTGGTGTGGAAGAACTTGACTGAGCCGTACAGGTAAGAAGGGTAAGTATCTGGTAATATTAGAATCAGCTGTGGTCCAGTGTATTCCCTTTACTCTTTACCTCCATGTCTTCTTCATGGATCATCAACTGGGAGGCGTCCCGGCTTCTTGTCTGAGACCTGTTTGCTTTGGCCACGTTCTTTGAACGTTATGTATGCAACCGTCAAGTAACTATTTTATAGGATCCTCTTAAAGCAAGTCAGCCCGATGAGAAGCGAACAACGGTCCTCAGGTGAGGACAAATGGGAGCTGTCAAGGATATCAACCACCGAACCAGAAGCATTTTTACTGTGAAATTAGCTAATTATGTTGCAAACTTTACTTATATTCAACATTCAATATTAACAACATCACATTAATATGATCTCTATCATGTAAACCAAGCTGCTAAGCAAGTTTTTGATAGGACTGATTCAAAGTCTGATCTTAAAACTTTTTGTACTAGTACTTTTTGCATGAATGTGAGGCTAGCTTTAGCCTCAGTCTTTTTGCACAAGAGGGCTTATGGAGTCACCTAGTCTTTCACAGTTTCCTCCTTTTAAAACAAGTCAGCTGGGAACACGAAAAAGTTAGCCTAAAACATCTTTTCAACCCACTTCCAAAACTTACGTTAGCTTAATTAAGTTGCTAGCCACAGCTGGTGATATCGGCTAGCAACACTTTAAGGCTAATTTGCACCAGTTGCCAACTGCAAATGACAGGCCTGCTTCTGGTCCACCTGGGTTTGAGACGGTGGACCAATTTATTGAAAGCTGTCAATAATTTCAAGGGAAAACTCGTCATAGTCCCACACGTTCTCCCACAACACACTGCCAAAGACGGTAGATAGGTGAGTTCCAAGCGTAGATCATTCTAATATAATCTAATCAAATCACATGAAGAACTAAGAACAGCTGGGAAATAATATTCAACCTCCTCCAGAATGGTCTGGGCCGGTTTCTTTATTATCATTAAATAATGGCTTCACATTCAGTACTGGAATAGCTTATTTTCCAGCGCAGAAACCGGAGGTTACATGTACAAGCGTGGCCCTGCCCTTAATGGTGCACACCCGGTGCTTATCTGGGATCGGCCCAGATTATGTACAATCACAACACCGGCAGCCGCCCTGGTGCCCACATCTCTCCTCTCATCTGTCACTTAAAGGCCCTGTGCATGCAACATGTGATACACGGGGCCTAGCATGTCACCCCTTCCAAATGGCAAGTAACTCAATTTTCCACAGATGGTTCGAGAGCGGGAGAGAGCGAAAAACAGAGCTGTGGGGATGTGTAGTTTTTGGCAGAGAAGGGCAGTGATTCACATTTTGAGGAAATGATGAAGAGTAATTTCTCCCAATAGCTATAACCGACCGTAATTTTGCACTCATTAGCTTCACTTTGGGAGGGGGAATTTAGTGCGGGGTAAAACCTCGACTCAGTTTACCTCCATTATTCTTTGTGGTCGACTCTCTCTCTCTTTTTCCAGTTGTTTGAATTACAGTAATAAGCGATGCTGTTGATAGAAGAATATGGTATTTTAGGGTTTATTTTTTGTGGTGTTTCTTCAAATATATAATTGATTTATGGATTCAATGCTGGCGCTGAGCTCAGTAGAAACCCAGTGGTGAGACTCTGCTGTCACCTAGTGGCCAGATAGAGGCATAGACCTGAAGAGCCACATTTTAAAGGAAAGAATCTCTCTACTCACTTGTTTTCGCGAGACTCTTGTTGTGCAAGGGCAATGTGCTGAGCTTAATATGCAAATGTTGGGAAAGATTTACGGCATTGCACACGAGTATGACAGTGCGCACTCAGTCGGATACGTCCTGCATGTCTGGGTCTGCTTGTCGGATCTAACCGAGCCGAGCCTTTGTTGACGTTGGCAGCTGACGTTCACACCTGTTGTTTTATATCCACATATCTTCCCGTCAGAGCGCACACAGACTGTGAGGGAATGTGCAGAGGTCCAGCACGCCTGTTCGCACTGTGTACGCTTTTACTTGCCTGTAGACACGTCTGCAGTAAAAAAAAGGTGGTGGTGGTGGTGTGGAGGGAGGGGGAATACGAGAGGACTTGTTGCGCTGCAGCCTCAGCTCCGGCAGCGGTTCTGCTCAGATTGATGGTCTTCGGGGATCAGCTGTTGCTCCAGGTCTGGCAACGAGGAGAGGGCTCTTCAGGGGATGCGAGCTTAATAGAGATAGCAGACTGTCTGGCTCTGAAACCGCTCGGCGGTGAAAGGGCCGAGATGGATTGTGTGCATTCGTTCGCCTGCGCGTATACTTATGCACATGTGCGTGCATGTGCACAGACAGACGGCGGGAGGCACTACACCTGATCAGACAATCAGCTTTGTTTATTTGTTTGGATCCCCATTACTCTTCCTTATGTCCAAGGGGGGGGGAGAAAGAAAACAGGTCCAGATGTATAGACCTACTACCCAGCAAGCATCAGGCATCGTTTCAACATCCAGTCTCTTGACCTTGACAGCCCTAATCTATCCATGCTTTACTCAAGTACTGCACTTAAAGTGGCAATCTTGAACATTTCTGGAAATTGAAGGTGTATTTTTGGACCTCACTGCTTCCCATAGATCCAGTGTCGCCTGCGTGATGTCAGTCAGTTGTCAGTTGGCATTTCATTCCATTCGTTCCTCCGTTTCATCATCCACAGTAATCGGTTATCTTTTCTTTGTTTGATCGGCCGTGCCTGTTTACATTAACATTTAGTCCCAACGCTAGCAGAGACCAGGACAAACGAAACTGTTAAGAGGCGTGTGAACCACCTACTCTCTCCGGCCGACCAACCACTGCTGGGTGAACGCGTCGCTAACTGCGCACCGCTTGTGATATTTTCTGGAAAAAGTCGCCGCCGACCCCCAGTGTGCATCTTTGGTACTACTGCAAATGCAAGGGCTAATGCGAGAGATAATAAGCGAGTTTGAGAGATTCCATGTTTTTGAAACACATCAGGTCAGACAGTTTGTGGTAATATTTATGCAGGTAATCTATCTGAACCTCCAGAATCGGGGGGGGGGCGTAGTTACTCTTCACATGTCTGTTTGATCAAATGGATACAGCTGCAGTAGCTGTCTGACAGAACTGGCCAGAGAGTGAGGGAGACTGACCCCAGACCAGCCCCCCATTCTCTGCTCCATAAGCGACTTGAGTAAGGTTATCGAGGGTTTCGAGCAAGACCTAACTCTCGTATTTCCTAGCCTTCTAATTTCTCATCATGTTCTCAGCTGCACGGACTTCCTGTTGCCTGGCGGGCCTCCTCCACCTGCACTCTTTGAGTTACTGTATCTCCTCATGAGGGATGTTACTTGTCTCGCTCTCAGGCTTAAGAGGGCCTTTCATTTCCTCGCAGTCACGGTGAGGTTCCTTCATCTCTTCCTGTAAATGCAGCAGCGTCTTCACTTCTTGGAGGCCTCTAGCTGAAGCTTAGCGCTGACAGACTGCTGCTGTTTCAGTAACAAACTGAGCTCCAGATGTTACTCCTCCAAAGCTCCCTGCCGCTTCGCCTCTTTCTCCGGTTGTGAAGTTTGGCATTGCAGGTCCTTGCGTTTTTTGGCATCTTCCTCGGCTCCTTTGTCTTCCTCTGTAACATAGCCTCGTTCCCTGGTGCGAATATTTCATCGTATGTGATGAACATTTCTTTCAGCCTCTCCAGTTTCTCACTGAAAGCTCACTTATCAACACCTTGATGTCCTTCAGCAGCACTTCTTTTGCCATTTTTTTTCCTGAATGTGGGCCTCATATCCTGCCATGATATTCTCCTCAATGTGCTTTAATTCAGTAAATTGAAATATTTTTCTAATGTCTTGTAGACCTGCTGCTAAAAGTGCTAAAAATGAACTTTGAAGGAATTCCACTGTCACGTGTAACACGGAAGAGGGTTCTATTAATGACGTCTAAGGTCAACTGAGGGGGATTCTAATGAATTCTCTCTGAATGGTTTGACATCACCACAGAGCCCATGAGATTTGTGCACACGGTTTGACAATTAGCTTTTCTCAAATAAAGAATTTCTGTTTGTCCAATCTGCATCGCTTCGCCCTGCTTCTTCTCAAATCACTCCGACTGGACCCCACTAAATAACAGAAAGTGCTTGAAAAAAAAAATGCAAATGTTTATTTGAGTACAAACACTTCAACGATAATTAAAACCCACGATTAAACTATCAGACCAATTTCTGCACAACACACTGCCGGATGAACAGCAAGCAATTATTTCTCAGCCCTGAGCAAGAAAATTAAAACAGACTCAACTGACTCTGGTCCATTTTATGTATTTTTATGTATTTGTATTTATTTATAATTACCATTACTACTACTATTATTATTATTGTTATTATTGTTATTATTACTGTTGTTGTTTTTTGTTTTTCTTTAAATAAGAGAGTTATGGTACATTACAATGGATTTTAGCGCCTCTGTAGCTCGTTACGGCAGGCGAGTGAGGATAAATCCTTTTTTTAATCCCAAAAGTTTAAAAAACAAACTCTTTGTCAACCCTACCACAATCGCTCATTAATCCAAAACACCGGCCTCTGTCCCTCCACTCCGGTCTTTTAGTCCAATTAACTGCACAGAAAGACACATTATGTGTCCGATATCTGAAGTGAAACTCTCCAAAAGGTACCAGCACCCTAAATTCAGCCGAGAGATCAAGCTCAGTGACTGGCATTAGCTGAGATGAAGCCATGGGGTTAACAATAAACTAATACTTCATCCAGTACCGTATGCATTAACATTAACATTCCAGTCAGGCTGTCATAACCCTGTAGTGTAGTTGGCGTACTTCCATGAGAATATCTGTAATATTTGCATAATTGCACAGATATGGTTTTTGGCCCAAAAAATTCAGCAGTGTTCACAGAGAGACGCGCACAGTTGCAGCGGTGCCAGGCGATTTCATGAATATGCAGCCCTCTGGAGGCCGGTCTTGAGTTCGCCGTTTTACATGGCTCATCCATCACAGGTTGTTGCCAGAAGCCTGTTGTTAGCAAGGCCAGACCTCTAATCCTGTGTAGCCCCCCCCAAGCCCCTGTCCTCAGGGAGAGTCGCCATCATGATAAAGCTGTGCTCCAGCCTGAGTGCTGTCTGGCAGATGCAAAGATTATAGCGCGCTAATGATAAGAGCGTCACAAAGAGATAAACCAGAGGTCGCACACTTAAGACTTATGACCAGTTTGGATTTGAATCCATATTATTTTACATTCATATAGTTAAATTGGTAAAGATAAAATGCAAAAATACAGGAGCACCTTATTAGTCACATGCAGCATATTTATTTACAATGTGTAAAGACTGACCTACAGCTAGTATCTCAGTGAGGCAGGGTCTCCAACTTGGCTGGAGTGAGATTTTGGCGGCATGGTCTTAACCAAGTGTCCATGCACAGATACTTCATCAAGTGCAGCTTACACATGTGGTAGAAGTGGCAGCATGGATCTTGGCCCACCCCAGGACTTCCACCTGGACCAATACTCGCAGTTTCCAAAGATCATACACACCCTAACCCAAAAAACGGCACACAGCTTCATGTATTAATGAAAGTTCAAGACTTTTGTTTCCAATATCAACTCTAGCCAGATATATACATGAACACATGCTCAGCACATACATAATCATCATTACAGTTCTGCAGTAGTAGTCATTTACTACATATCAGCAACACATAAGGCATTCAATGTCCATTGTTCCATGTAATACTCCTGATAGACAAAATCAAGAGATGGCTTGCTTGAACGTCTTCTTGGCTCCTGATGCCCAGAGCCCTAAACCTGTAAACCTAACTCCCGTGATCGACCAAGCCAATCAGAGGTAGGCAAAGGCGGGTCTTTCCAGTCAACATCGAGTTGCATCGCGCATCGATCAGAGAGTAGTTTAGGAGCTCGTGTGATGCAGTGTTTTGGTGCAAGAATTTTATGGGCAGCGTGAGAATGTGTGAGACTGAAGGCGAAAGCGTGCTTCCCTTTAACTGTGCTTTGTGTGTAGCGCAACTTGCCAACACGTGCGTGTCAGCCTGAAGTTTTATATTAAGCTCAAAACACTACGGTGCTTCGGTACAGTCTCACTGAGCCGCTAGCATCGCAGAGCCATCGTTGATACCTCCGATGCACCGAAATCTAAAACTGTTCTACCAATAGTAGCTTTTTAAAATGAGTGAACAACTATTACTATTGCCATTAAACAGCACCAAGCACACAGGCAGCTTCTTCACTAGTCTCCATACTGCACTTAACACAGCATAAAATCTAGTCAGTTCATGCAGGGCACATGGAATTGCTTTAGGGCACAGCTCAAGAACTGCTGTCACTTTACTAGTTATACAAAAAAGAACGACTTAGTTTCGAGCAAAACTTGCATGACATCTCAGACACTGCTTCTCTATTACATTCATTTAAAAAGTATAACTTTGCCCAGAAGGACGCTCACATTTTGCAAAATGATCCGGGATGCGCCTGCAGAGCTACATTCCGCACAGTCTTGTCCTCCCTCCCGGCTCTGTGTCCATCTCTCCCCACCTCCCTCCCTGCCTCCGTCCTCCTCCACATCCCACTAATTACCCCTCAGCAGTGAGACAGTGTTGTGTTTAGTGACATGCCGAGGCGGACCGGGCCTGCCCGACCGGTGCCTCTGACAGCCTGTCACACGCACAACACACGTACGTACGCGCGCTCACCGGAGCCTCTGTGATGGCAGATAGTGGCGGGAGTCCTGGCCTCCGACCTGCAACCTCTCCCTCCCCTCCACCACTACTAACCCCATACCCCCTAACCCCCCGCCGCCGCACCACGCGTGCATTTGAATGAGCTGCCTGGCAATTTGCTGCAGTGCTGCTGTCTGCCTCCATCTCTCTCTCTCTCTCTCTCCCCTGCTCACTCGCTCTTTCTCTGCTGCTGCTAATGAGGTTCTTAGTGGCTGTCAGTGCAAGCCTGCAGAAGCTGGAGGGTCTAACAGAAAGTCAGAAAAAGATGCAACCTGAGGAGCAGGGGGGAAAGCTCTCAGGTCCTGGGAAGACAGCGGGGTTTAGGGTTAATTGTGCGTATAAATAAAGCGCGCATTAAAGAGGGGTGATTTGTGATCACTTGATAAAGAAGCGCCTTTTTCTTGCGTCGATGTGGGCTCGTGTGTGTGTGTGTGCGTGTGTGTCTGCTGAGACGTGGAACGGATGCCAGACAGGCAGTGCGCGTAGCTGCCGGGTACTCCCTGATTGCCGCCTTGCTCGCTGACATGTTTCCCTCCACCTGCTGAGACAGGTCCCGCTGACAGAGATACTGAGAGATCATTAGTGTTAGCCCCCCTGACACAGCCGTCTGAACAGGCCTCCTCCCCTCCTCTCTCCGCGCCCTCCTCGCCTCTCCCGTTTCTCCCTGCCTCCAGTTTTGTTCCATCAGTTTGTCCCCTTCCCCCTCATCTCATCATGTTCCTCCTGGTTCCTCCTGACAATCGGGCCGGCCAAATCGCGCCTCTGCCTGTCCATCTAGCTGCAGCAATTGACGCGCAACTCACGGGTCGCTGCATTCCACGTTCAGTAGCGGGGATCGCTGGAATGGACTGCTACACTCCTTTACATTCAGTTATTGGAAGCCAAGTATGAAAACAAATGTGAGTGGGGAACTGAAAAAAGCACGTGTAGCTATTAATAATAAGCCTAAAGCTAACAAAGCGTCATCCTACTGTTGATCTGATCGCTCGAAGTTAGCCCATGATAGACAGTGATAGACAGTTCGTCCAATCAGGAGGTGATTTTTCTACCACAGTTAAAGTTAGTTGAAAGCTGTCAACAGTTTGTTATCCACAGTCAGTCATTTCTTAAAAGTTTGCCTGATTTTCTGACACTCGAAGTAAAGTTGAGGTTGAAAAACAAACGTAAATACATCACGGACACAGGACCAGATGTTGACGACGGATGTTTCTGTCACCAGCGACACGCATCACGCTGTACCGTGCAAAACTGCGAGACAGCCACCAGAGAACTAGAAAAAGAAAAGATCAAAACACATAAAGAAAGAAACTAATAAATAAATAAAGTCGTTACAAAAACAAGGAAACCGAAAAGCACAAATCATGGGCCTCTGTGAAATTGAGGTTGTTCAGAAAACCTCGGTAACACAAGAGGCTGAGCTGTAGAAATATGTCCAACATCCACTGAAGTAAACGGAATTATAATCAGAACACCTTCCAAATTTCACATAGAGCTTGTCCAATCTCCATGATCCTCTCCATAGCCGGAGAAAATAAGACAGGGTGTGACTGCCTTTTTGAAATCTCACCGGCACAGATCTCACAGTCTCTGCAAATAATACTGTGTGGCTGGATACCACAAGGGGTAATTGGGGGATATACAGCCTTTGTGATTCGGGTAATCCTCCACTTTCAAGCAGCTAAGGCTCGCCTCTTGATCACTCTCTAATGATGGAGTCTCTAATGTGAAACTGACCCTCCGTCGCCATGACGTCCACTGAGCTGTGTTGTCGAGTTAAACAAATACAGTGGTCTCGAATGTGAAGTTAACCAAGGCAATGTAGTAAAATCAAATTAGATTGTAATTTGGGCTTTCTGTAGCTACCAGTGTTTGCAGAGCAGAAAATATTGTATCTGTTCACACATTAAAACGGTCATTTTATATGAAATGTCCAAGAACTGTGAGAAAATCAGCCTGTTAGCACTAAAGAAGAGGGTCAACTCGACTTTTCCTGTTTTTCCCTTTCCTAATATGATCCCAAATCCTGATAAGATGTCTGTTCTATTAAAACACCATTAAAAAAAACAACAGCATGTAATAAAAGCTCAGTTTGATCTGTTAAATCCTGCGCACATGGCTTAAGGAAATTCCTCACAATACAAATATAATGACATTACTCAAATGCAATTTGTGACGGCTAATCCACGTTCCAATAAATTATGAAGGGTACCACATTGTCGTGTTGTCACTGATGGTTAAAAAAAAATGTCTCTCCACACACACACTGATGGAAGATACATTTTGCCACAGCTAATCCCCCCCGTGGTAGTTGTGATGTTTGTAATCGTTGCTAATTAAGGATAATGCTCTGTCTGTCTGACACCATAAATGTTGGGTCCATAAAAGTGAAAAAATGAAGTCACTTGAGCACGTGAATAAAAATTCATTAGCGAGAGAAAAGATCAGTGGACTCGTCGAGAGACAGATAAAGATTTGAAGCGAGCTTGTGTGTGTGTGTGTTTGCGTCGTTATTGAAGGGAGTTTTCAAGCGTGTGGATGGAGAGGCACTCCGAGCTCCATGAAGCCCGGTCCAGACTCTTTTAAACAGCATGACCTCATAAACCACAAAGACCAGTTTAAGTGTCCAACAAAAGCAATGAAACTCCCATAAACATTATCAGGGCCTGTTACAGCTGGCTAATAAGAGGCTCTCGGAGGAAAAAGGAGTCATGTAAATAGCTCTCGTGCGGCGTGCCAGCAGCAGTACAAGCTAGCAGAGACTCAGCTTGCCACATCTGATTATAAATCTTCAAACGGTGGCACACGATTGCGACACGACGACTGGCTGAGCTTCACAAATCATGGCATATGGACCGGGGGAAGGATTCGAGGGGTTTCTCAGATTTCATGAGGGTGAAATTAGAATATTCGTGGCTATTTGAACGCTGCCTAAGATGAAAACCCCCAAATATTGGGCAAGCTCAGGAGACTGAGCGCGGAGGAATATTAAAAAAAATGTTCCCTGATTACAACATCACACACTGATGGTTATGCAATTGCTTTTTCACACATGACATGATGTTATCAGTTTCCTGCCTCCACATCACGTTGGGCTGAGAGGATAAACAAGGCTTCTGTCAACATGAATCGTGATCATATTTAGCTTTACAGCAACACTTTATATTTGACATTAACTAGTTGTTTATGATTATGCATTCAAGTAGCATATTGACTCCTTATTAGTCGTTATAAAACACTTATCAATCCAGCCAGTCCTCATCAGAAAGGAAGGAAAGGTGGCATCGATACATCTCTAATCTTAATATGCCTTAGTATGGAGAGCCACAATGCTACTTTTATGTTTGCTAATAAGCAAGCAGTTAATAGATAATATCTGTACCCTAATATAAAGTGCAACATCTTCACAATTAAGACCAATGACTTGGCACACTATGAAATATTATGCACTTTAAAATTAATGTATTGATCTGATATTACGACTGTGATGAACATAATGGGATTTTGTGGTGACCTTATTGTACATGATGGTAGGTTGTAAACGTGTATACTATCATTTCTGTGTTGCACCTCCATTAAGCTGGTCGACTTGGAGAGACACATTAAAATAATTGCGGCCTAAAGCGATGCTTCAGAGGCAGATATAGCATTCGTGCTGTAAATCAACTGTAGGATCTAAAGGTCATTCTTTTTGGCACAACTAAGGTAAAATGCAAGGTTCAATAACCTACTTGTGGTGTACAAGCAGACATTGGAATGCAACTGAGTACATTTACTCAATTACTGTTCTTAAGTACGATTCTAAGGTATTTCTACTTTGCTTAATTATTTCCATTTTCTGCGACTTGATACTTCTACTCTACTACAAGAAGATAAAAGATAAATGATGTGTAAGTAGTTTTTGTGGTTTTTTTGTGTTTTTTTTTCGCAGATTGAATACTGCAACAATCACATAAAAAACACACAGGTTCTGATAATCAGAAAAAATGCTGTATATCCGAACCTTGGCCCATAGTGTGCAGTATACACATACATGTAAACATATGTATTATTTACTTTTACATGTACTTTTGATGATTGATAGCTTGAGTATTTCAGATGCTTATTTAAATACACAAATTGTTAATATAATAATACTAGTAATAATAATACATTTCACTTGAGGCGCCTTTCAAAGACACCTTACAAGAGCAAGTTAAAAACAAAAAAAACAGCTATATATCAAACAAGACAGTGGGAAGCAGTAGGGGAGCAGGGTGTCAGACTGAAAAGGTGTGTTTCTAGTCTGGATCTGAAGGACGAGAGAGAATCCAAAGGCTCCACACCCCGGGGCAGCCAAACGGGCAGATGGTGTAGTGAGTCGGACGGCAGAAGAAGGATCTGAGAGGTGTGAATAATCGTAAGAGTTCAGAAAGACACTGAGGAGCTGGGTCGTGGAGGGCCTTAAAGGTGAGAAACAGAATCTTATGATCAATACGATATCTGGACCAGGAGCCAGTGAAGCTGCTGAAGAACTGGAGTGATGTGATCTGTGGAGGGGGTTCTGGGAATGTTACGGGCTGCAGAGTTCTGGACCAGCTGGTGGCATTATTCTGTGTAGGAGATGGACGAAGTCGAATAAATAATCTGAAGTTATAAAAACACAATGAAAGGAATTTTGTACACTCCGCTGTAATTATATACCTGCTATGGACCAAAAGGAAGGTAGAGATGACGAAGAGGCAACATAATTGATCATTTAAAAATTAAAATATAATGTGGGATGTTTTAAAAATGCTCTGAATTGTTGACAGAGTCTGGTTGGTGTTGAGTCAGACATTTCTTCGTGAAATTCATACACATCCCTTAGTGTCTCCAAAACCCAATCTATTTCCCTGACTGTAATGCTGATCAACTTTCTAAAATGTAATCAATGATTATTTATTATGAAACTGTGACACTTCTGGACTTGCCCACTAGGTGGCACTGTCAGTCAGCTAAAACTCAGAATGAGTGAAGTAGCAGCTGCACAGTGCAGTGAAGGGTCAGCGCGCCGATGTCACATATCTCCTCAGCTTGTCTTCTGCGTCTTGCGTTAGATTAACATGTCATTCTCGGTCGCCATGAACGACATTTTGATGCAGCCGTGTGGCTGTGATGGACAGTAATCAGGTCACACTGACGCTTTGTCAACACACATCCCGGCTCAGCTCCGGGACCGATCATCTCCCTGTTGATGTTTTTTCGGCAGCAAAGGATCTCGGCTCCCCTCGGTCCCTGTGTTCCATAATTTGGAAGGGTTAGCAGTGCACAGTGTCAGTTTGTCAGCTCGGAAAAAATTAATTAGCCCTCAAGGGCCTTTTCCGGTGCCAGTGCGGTGCCATTCACAGTGTGCCGCAGAGCTCCAGAAGGTTCCTGTGCGGGTTTGGCCATTTGACGTTCGCTGGAGCTCGGAGGCCTGGCCGCTGTTCAGCGCGCCGAATATGTATCAACAGCAGAACTATTGTGCATTTTCTGGGCAATGCCGTTTTCTCCACATGAGAAGACCGGATCTTTTGTCTGCTGTCTCTCTAACTCCTGGACAGTTATTCCTGCTCTGCCTCAGATCTCGGGCCCGGCTAAAGTGATGCGCCCCAGCAGCCCTACGAGCAGACAGGTTGTACTGGAGTCGAGGAGGCCACATGCTGCTCGGAGCCTCGGCTTTGAACTTTTACAGTGGCTCCTCTGGAGAGGAAAGAGGAAAGTTACAAAAGTGAGTATACACCGTGCAGGATTTTCTATTAGAGGTTTGGTGCAACAACATGCAGGAAGAATGTAATACTATGGAGGTGTAATATCTGGCATGAATGCCACAGACATCCAGCTCTGATCATAAGTGCGTGTGTGTGGATTTATCTGCACTGTATGAGTCGGACAAAAAGCTGCTCTTTCATTGTAAAAACATTGCTCCCAGACGGCTGTCCCCGGGGAAACGTTTAACCATTACAGATTGCTTTCAGTGAGACAAGATAAAAAAATGGAAAACAAAACAAAACAACAAAAAAAAAAATGTCTGACCAGTTGTTGTTTAACTCATGAATGACATTTGTGTAAATCAGATTGGCTGGAAGACATTTACATAGTGAAGGAGATTGCCGGGAAATGTCACAAAGAATTAACGGGTTTTGATAGGGCGCTGAGAAACGCTGCCTTCTTTCTTTTTTTTTTGTGGCTCGCTGGCATTTTGGCATTTTGAGGCTTAAAAGTCAAATGGATTTCATTGATTTGTCTTCGTGCCGGATGTTCCCCCGGACGCTCCGCTCGCAATGGTGACTCTTATTGTTGATTCTGCCAAATGGGCTTTCTTGTGACGGCGGAGGAGAGGGGGGGGGGAGAGAGAGGCTGTCTGCTTTCGGAAGGGGCACAAATGGAGCTGCCGGCGGAAGGCTGCCCATTAAAGTATCACTGAACATCTCCAAACAGCTAATGAGTTTATACCAGTGCACTGACTATCTCCTTCCTGGTGATTAAATTCACAGCATCTCAGAAGCCGTCTCAGCAGAGGCACCGGAGCTTAAGATCCATTAGGGGGCACTAGATTATAATGAAACACTTTGGAGCCTGAAGGAAGGAGCAGAAAGAAACTGTAGACGTCAGTTGATGTGAGCACCTCGTGGCTGAGAGAATATAATAATAATATAACTGTGGCAAAGATGCAAAAACTAAACATCAAAGATTTCCAGTGCCTCGGCGCTGACCTTCATTTACTCCTCTTTTTGAAGTCCATCCATCAGCTGGAGTCTGTTGTTCAGAAACTTTTTTATACTTGGGGCACCACTGGTGAGTGAAACGGATAGCTGAAATAAAGAAAAGACCCCTGCTGGTTAGGTGCAGAGATCTTTGAAAAGGCTATACATTTTCCAGAACAACAGAGTCAATTCTGAGCTAAACGATATTCGCCGGGGATCCATAAAACACCAGATTTTCTCCTTCACACTTCATTATGCCTCCTACTGAAAGCACAGCACTGCTTGTAAAATATATATCTTGGCTAATGCATGCTATGTGCTAATTTGTTCCAAAATGATACTTGGCAGATTTGGAGAAAAATGAGTTGATTTACCAGAAAAACAACAACAAAAAAAGCAAACAAATGATAATAAAAAAATAAACACAACAGTTCTGAGTGGATTTTATTCCATTGCCTGGAAAGCAACGATCGGAATAATCAGGTTGCTCCACTGAAAGAACAACAACAACAACAAAAATGTCCCTAACGAGTGGAAGGAGGCAGCAGGGGATGTGATCCGGAGCACAATCCTCAGGTAAGGTTTGACCCAATTGCGCGTGATGCATCTCCATTTAAATGCTATCTGACGTCTTTCTGTTTTACACCGCGGCCATTAAAGCGAGATGAGGTCTGTGAGTAAATGTCCTCGCCCCGACGTCTCATCATTATTCCTACATTTATTAAATTAGGATGATTTATGGCCGGTTTGTATGGAGCACAGTATATTGCCTAAACGACTGTTTAACCGAACACAGGAATTTCATTAACTTCTGACCTCCCGAGTGCAGATTGCATTGCGTCAGTGCAGCCAAAGAAAGGACCTCCGCACAACTTCCTCTCGTTAGCCTCTATTTTTGGATGATGTGCTGGAATATTTTTATACCTTTAATGTTGTAGTGCTGAATCGTAATACTTCTTTATGTTGCAACGTTACGGTTCAACGGTTATTCCTTGTCAATGCTGGTTAGATTCAGGTGCAAGAAACACTTGGTTAGGGTTAGGCAAAGATCATGTTGGGTTTAAAATACCTGGTTTTGTCCTGACACTTGTTGAAACACAGTCTGTGACCACTGACTTGGCAGCTTTCTCTTTTGCAACACTACCACCCCATCCCCTCAACCCTCTCACATGAGCTTCAGGTAATAAATGTGCAATGCAGACGTGACACAACACATGTAGTTGAAATGTCAATATCATATGTAGCCTATGACCCGTACCCTCGTGAACGTATCAGTGGTTTGCAGAAATGTTATGTTAGTGCAAACATGTTGTCCTGGGGCTGCTATAAAGTCAAGCAAAGACAGTGGTCATAAAAGGTCTTATTTTCAACATTAACGAACCGCTGCGTCTTATAAATCGTACTCATAGTGAATAACAAGTCTCCTGAATAAACAACAGTAAAAGGAGACCCAATCTAAGATTGATCTGAGCAGTCAGCCCTGATGTGAACGTGCCCCCCCCCCGAGTATAATTAGACCAGATCCGCATTGTGGTTGACCCGAACAGACCCTTGAAAAGAGAACACCATCACCAGCATGATGATCGTTCAATTAGCGAGCGGCGGCAGGCAAAAGCAGCAGCGAATGTAGGTTAGACTGATTCCAAAACTAATAGACCCTTTCTCAACGGCAGCCATATTGACATGAAATAGAAGGTAAACACAGGTTTAATTAATGACAATTAATGAAGGTTCCGTTCCATTTAGTCTCGCGGAGACTTTCCAAGTGATCCAACATGCGCAAGAGCAGCACCTCGACTCAGTTTGACGTGAATGGAACAGAATCTTAATGAGTATCATTGGTTGCACCTGTGTTTACCCTACTGTTATGAAAAATAGTCTGTTTGGTTGAAGGCTTTAAGTACCATTTAATGGAACTTTCTTTTGCCAACCGGCTAACAGAAAATCATTTAATAATCATCTGAATCATTATTTTACCGTCAAGTCAATTCAATTCAGAGCATACATTATTCTCAATGTTTCTCCAATGGTGATTATGATGCACCACATAATTAGAGTGGACGCCCTGAACACTTCCATCCAGGTACTGATGTCGCAGACCTGAGTCTAGAGGCAATCAAACTAGACCACAACCAACCTGATAAGAGTGTAATTTGGACCCAGTTCAAGTCAGGTCCTATGTCGGATCGCTACTCCTTAAAACTGACTGGACCAGTGAGAAGCTGGAACACTATCCTGACACCCTTTACTTAATGCAGGCACAACATTCTGAGGATCAATTACGTCTTTGGACTGTTAGACAACTTTCAAGGTAAGGAAACACTATGTTTGCTACTTTGATTTTGACGATAACCACCAATCATGAGTCTAATCCATTTGTACATGTATTACTCCTCATATCCAGGTAACTTTTTGTGGTACTATTTTGTCTGTTTTTTATTTGTTTATTTATTTTTTTCATTGTTTTAAATGTATTTATTTACATTTAAGCTGTTTTGCTGTGAAACTCCAAAAATGTCTCGTGGACTATGAATATTCACCTTTCTATCAGCATGGGTGGTGTGCTGAATTTTTCCTTTTTGTGTGAGCTGTTCCTTTAAATTGAGGCTTCCAGGAAATATGGCTTCGTATTTTGAAAAGTAATTTAAAGTTTAAAATAGGTGTCTGATACAAGTGACCACAGCTCCGTTGTGTTTACAAAAATTCTATTGACTCGCTGATGTTTACGGATGCTGCGTGTAGCATCTGGACCCCCCGCAATTATGGCTGTGCATGGAACACATGAAAAGAAAATTAAATGGCGAACAGTGCGGCGCCATACATGAGGTTATGGATATGTATTGGCGCTCTGTACCTCAGAAGTCAGTGTTGGAGGGAGCTGCAGATTCATAAGATGAATATAAAGAACTTCGCATGCTGAGATGCATACATGAATGAGAATGTCCCCCACACCGACCGTACATAATCAGTCAGCCATGTTCCTTGATTGTTCTCAGCAGAGCCTCCGCTGAATTCAAAGCGTCCTTTTAAAATCCATGGAATTCACCTGGGATGGGAGTCGGGGGGGGGGGGATATTTCCGGCCCACATTACCTGGAGAGTCATTTTTCAACCAGGTCTGCATGAGATTTGGTTAAGCCTGCCCGTGTCTCCTGCCGTGCCCCGGGGTCATGTCAGATGGACAAGGCGGCTAGATATGTTAAACTATTCCACAGATCCAGAGCCTCGGGTTAAAGGAGAGGGGTCAGGCATGGACTCGCCTTCTCTCTCAGGGTGACACAAGTGTGTAAATGGCATTAGCTCGGAATATGTATCACTGCTGCCCCTTTCTTAGCCTACGTAGCGGTCATGTTGCCGCCAGATTTAAGACCAATGCGAGGTGCATTAATTATGAGCTCTGAAACCTGGCTCACTATGAACTATGTATGTGAATTAAATATGTATCTGTGTGCTGCGTGCATGTACACATGACTTTGCCTCTGTAGCCTCTCATTCCTTCAGCCCTCAGCTCCCTCCACCCCACTGTGCGAGTTGACAGGGCTGTTCATTCCACTCGGGAGGATGATGTGGATGTCATGAATTGTATTGGCAGCTGCCAATGTCGATACGGCATTATGGAATGAACCAGTGTTTCACACAGTATCTTAATCAAATTTACAAGGCTCTCTGCTTCCTGGGCAGCCGGGATGCTGCAGGGTCGGCCAAAGTCGAGGAAACAAAGTAAATATAACGGACGGTGTGCCCTTCTGACGTTCGCAGGGGGGGAGGTATCAAACACGGACAGGATGAGATGGTGGTGTGAGTTCAGATTAAAAAAAAAGAAAAGAAAAAAGGGTGAAGTAAATCACAAGATTACTGGTTTGTAGAGGTGTAACGGTAGCTGACATGTGTTTGTCCCAATCCGTCACAGTCTGGCCATCACGGCCAAGTGACTGCAGTAATGCAAAGAATGTGTCTGACTGTCACACTGTAGTCGATGGGAGTGTTACTACTGTCATCCACACTCCGATGCAGTAAGTGGCGGTAATATACCTCAAACCTAAGAAAATGTCACTGCCCATAAACTATGAAAGCAGAAGAAGACCATCATTTAAAAAAGAGAAAAAAAAGAAGACGCTACGACTACATGTGGGATTTCAAATGAGATGGAGAACGAAGACCTGGTTGCTACCTTCAAATGAACTGTGTGAGAAAGTTTCGGAGAGCCACTTGGTTAGAATTAGAAAAAAAACAAAAATTCTCAGGCTTAAAATACCTGTTTTTAACCAACATGGCTGGAGATGTTTCGTTTTTTTTGCTAATGAAGCAGTTTCCCCTGCGGATCAAACATTCCAGACAGTCACCTGTGAAACTGAGTGATCCGCTGCACATGCTAAGAGGCAGACGCAGTGCCATTGTCGGGCCGTACAAAGGGCTGAGACATGGCTTTAACAACCACATTGTATTGCTCCTGCTGGCACTGCGCGGCGCCGTGCATCAATCCCATGCAAATTGCCCCCACTC
>CAEMYA010000004.1:2373240-2392133 GCA_903131615.1 Diplodus sargus
AAAAAAAAAAAAAAAAAGCAGGAACTGATTCCTTATCTTTTGTAAGATGCCGCATTTCCCCTCATCTCTGAGAAGACACAGCCAGCATTATCAGTCATTTGATTACCCTGAGTAAAAATGGATACAGAACAGCAGCGGTTTTCAGCCTCCAGAGGCCTGACTTGCACATTGAAATCCAATTGAAGCCTGTACCTTATGTATTTGTTTAAGATTTGGAAATAATTAACTGGGGTAAAAGCTGTTACGGCCGCGAGATCAGATTAAGCGGGACAGTTCGAGGCGATCGGGGCTCGAGAGCACCTTTTTTTTTCTTGCCACTTAACTTTTATACGAAATTATAAAAAAAGCATCTGTGGACCAAAATGTCTTTAGATTCGATACACACATGGCCCGAAGATGTTTTTTCATACTGTATGTGCACTGCATGTGTGTATCTGGACACTAAATCTGTCCCACACACACACACACACACACACACACACACACACACTGTATTCAGGCCCGGGGCGTCCGCAGGCTAACAGATGTTGGTCACGGAGGACAGCTGATCCTGCGAACTGACTGCACTCGCAAACATGTGTTTCTCTGGCCTCCATATGGATCAAACACATGTAGCCACTACAAACATCGCCCTGACCAACGATAACATTCAGAGCCACTTAAGGACGGTAAAACAGCTGATGAACGTGAGTCTGAGACGATACCAAGTTTGTGCATCTGGAATATTTTTTAGCTTCTGCCTTTTCATTGACTGAGTCGCATCCGCGGCCTCGTTACCTTCGCTTTCCTCTCGTGATACATTTTCCTCTCGCGGGCGTAACCCGAGAGCACGAGCGTTAAGAGCGCCCCGCGTTTGACCTATAAACTGCTGCGGTCTTCTCACCCGGCAGGCGTCTCTTTGTTTTAAGCCTTCGTTCTTTCGCTGGAGTGTCCTGAACAACACTCGCTGTAATTGCTTAAAGGTAATTGCGCTGGCAGGTTATGCCGAGGCTTTAGCTCCCATGAGCCGCACCCTGATCCCTGCATAAGGATGTGATTAACCGCCATCTCCTGTCATTAACTGTGAGGGCTTTTGGCAAGCGGGGCCGCTGCAAGTGAGTAATTGTCATATTAGACCCGTTGCTCGGTCAGAACGAGGATTGGAATCTAGTTCCTGGACTGAAGTGGCTACTGGCGGGGGCCTTTAAGTACACAGCAGAATTGACCGAATTGTTAGCTCTTGTTTCCGCAGCGTGACATGTGACAACTGAGCTGACATCTTATGTTCAATTTGCCGCCCTGCGAACATAACCATGCACGCCATCCGGGAGGGAAACGGATATTTTTCCCCGCGAATGGTCTATAGCTCAGGGGACAAACATCTTCGGAGTGACATCCAGCAGTCGTGCTACTTTGTGGTGTATAACATTAAAGCCGCGGGAATCCATCATTTTGCTCCCCTGTATGAGACAGTTACTGCCAAAAGCTGCGGCCAAGGCAGAGGTGGAAAAAACAAATAAAGCGGCGCGCACGTTTGCAGACCTGCGGAGAACCTGTTTGTGTTGTACATCACACTGTAAATGTAGCGCAGATTGGTGTAAAGGGCTCTAGCGCTTTGCTTTAACTGGCAGAGGAAGGGCATTGATCTTCCTCGCCCTCGCAGTGCTGCGATGCCTCTGCAGACAGATGGGAGGAGGAGGAGGAGGCGGAGGCGGAGGGGGGTGAGCATGCTCAGAAAGGCATATGCTCAGCGGCCTCTTGATGGCACTTCAGAGACGGGCCCCAGTTTTGCTTAGATTGCTCGAGGACGGACTCGTCGGGGCGGTTAGCATCACTTTGCGACCGGGAGAACCGAGCGAATAAACAAGCTTTTTTTAACAAGGAGGTCAAGGAGAGGGGAAAGAACGGAGGACCAAACAATGGGAAGTATTTTGTTTACCATGACGGATTTAACCCATCATGCAAATAATTTCCCCGAGAGGTTTTAATGGGGCTCCAGTCAGATCGGCGGATGAATAGGCAGTTTTGTTTCAAGTCCCCGATGCCATTCTGAGGTTCTCCATTTAGAGGGATTTTCTGTGGAGCAGGGATAATGGAGCGTCAGAGGGGAACCCAGGAGGAAGGATTTAGATGTGTTTGAATTGACTCAGACATTTTGTTAAGTGTCATTGTGCACGGCCCGTTTATCCCCCTCCACTCCCCCCCTCCGATTCATTCATAACCACTCTGCCGTCTCTTTCACGAGGGGTTGTGGTAGGGATTTGTGTGTGTGTGTGTGTGTGTGTACACACATGTATTTGACCGTGGTGTGCATGCTTGTGTGTGTGTTTTGGGGAGTGGACCGGGCCCAGACCAAAACAAAAGGGGCCTTCCATTGTGAGCCAGTCAGGTCCGCATTGTGTGTGCAGAGTGAATCATGACGGCATTTACCCACACACACACACACACACACACATAACGCACACACATACACGCGCGCACATGCAGAGAAAAAAAGAGCACGTCCAGCTGGGCTATGGAAACAGAAGTGACATTGGCCTCCGAGTCGGACCCGAGCAGGAGGCCGGGTCAGCTGGAGGTAGACGACGCTATTGTGTGGGACGGAAAGATGGAGCAACGCAGGAACGGAGGGAGGAGGCTGGAGAGGTAAATCTCTTACAGCTGCCGCGTCTCTCTTGCGCTTAACCCCGGCAGGCCCGGTTCGAGGGGAGTGTATGGTGTACAGATCCCTAACATCTGTATGTGCCGTGTGTGTGTGAAGGGGGGGAAAATGGTTCCTAATGCCATCAAGGTCTCATTTACATCCCGTAGCGCGTCCATGCTGGGTCGCAAAACTGGATGCTTCATCACAGCCCCTCTGTGCTATAGTGTTTAAAATGCTCAGAGCACAATGTGACACATGATTGCGCTCGCGCACTCGCTTGCCTCTCCCTCTCCCCTTTCTTCCCGTCTTTGTTTCCCTATTCAATCCTTCATTCTGCGTGAGTTCTAACCTCTTTATCTGTTACCAGCTATGGATATATAAACGTGTATCATGCTTCTCACGTACTCGAGGCCAGATTAAACAATTAAATGGCACCGAAAATATGAACAGCGGCAGAAACATCCGAGGGCAACAAAGTAAAGATGAAAGTATGCAGGTAAATATTTAAGTGGAAGATAAGCATACATTGCTAAAGGAGGAGAATAAAATGAGAAGACGAAGAAAGGGAGAAGAAGCATCAATAAAAACGTCTTTTAGATTTACAACTGTTTCTTGAACTCACCCGGGGAGGGAGAGTGTTACATAATCCAGAAGCCAGGTCAGCAGAAGCCTGTTCAGCTTGAACCCTCGACTCACTCATACATGACGGAGCCAAACTTCAATCTAAAGATCTTGAATTTGGAACCTTCATTCAGGAGGTACTGAAAAAAAAAAAAACCTTGCCTCAAATGTTACCCAGTGGCCACTTTTGGTATTGCAGTTAAATATACCCCCCCATTATATAACAGCTATGGTAGGACGCCTCGAACTGCAAGGTGAATTATGAATTTTTTTATCGTCAATTTTTTTGGTTCCAAGGGATTTTTTTTGTTGAACCTTGCTCGATCAAGGAAAAGGGATTTAAAAATCCGTGATGTCACCACAGTGCCAATGGGAGAAACTCTACCGCACATATTTAATGGACCGCTACCCCTGGAAATGAACCCTGAAGCTGGAAACGTGTCTTGTTTGTTCTAATATAATACAGCCGTGAGCTGAGGACAAAAAAGTTTCTAAATAAAAATGATCTGATTAGAACTTCTTTAGCCTGCTCCACATGTCCACTTAAGGCTGACAAGCTCGACACAAGATTAGCCGCTGCTGAACAAACTGTACGAACCTGTTGTTGAGGTGCCAGGAGAATGCGTGGGGGAAACAAGACATATGCTCTGGTTCTGCTGCATCCATTCACACACTGCAATAAGAACTGCTCATCATGAGTCTTATAATGCTACCGGTGTGCAATGCTCAACCGGCACTCCATTGTAGCACAGTCGGCACTGAGGTAATATGAGGACACTGGTGAGTCCTCCTTAGTACACAACAGAATCTTTGACTAATATAAATGCCCTAGAATTTTTGGCCTAAAGAAGATTTTGATGCATTCTTATAACAATAAAAGATATAACCACATTTGTTTGTTAAAACGGCCACAGCGATTAAGAAAGGATGCAGTGCAGTGATCTTTCCTGATGGAAATCAAACAGTAGCGAAAAGACCTTTCGAAAGAGAGCCGTTCAAAAAGCAGCCTGATACAGTGATGTGATCTGCGCTGTCAAAAAGTAGCTTTTTAAGGCATAATTTGTACTTTCCCTAAAACAAGCTGTACACTCATATAAAAGCATGACCCGTAACAACACACCCTGTCCTCTGAAATTCTCACGTTCTTACTATTAAGCTGTTTGGAACATTTCTGGGCGTCAACCTTCAGGCAGTGATGAGTTACATCACTGTCTCATGTGTCTGTCTGTGAGAGCTGCAGGTGGGGGTGAGCTACACCCACGGCGTGCAGAGGTGTGGTCGTGTTGATCTGTGCTTCAGAACAGAACCACCGTGAAACAACCAGAGAATCTAACATGTCATTGCACCACGTTACTGCTCGTCATACATCGTCCAGCTCTCTTGACCACCACTGCTCAGGTCTCTGTTCTCAAGCGGCGACTGACAGATCCAATTGGACTGCGACAAAATGTCATTTGTGATTCTTCTGTGCTGAGCGAAGAGTTCTGGACCTGCACATGTAAAGCCCTTCTTTGGAAAAACTCACGCTGCGCCGCGTTGGTTCAATTCCAAATGAACACAAACTGCACATGCAGGCCTCGTAAACCGGTTAGCTCATAGCGCCGCTATCTGACATCCGCGCTGTGTCCATGTTAACATATCAACAGTGGCCATGCTATTGTTATTGTAGGACGCCGAGGCTATCGGGGACACGGCGAACATCCTCTAGGTGTTTATAGTAGCTGAAGTGAGGAGATATAAATGAGTGGACCTGGGTTTCTCCGCGACCTCCTCCTGGGGGGGGGCAAAGATGAGCGTTATGAATAGCGGCTCGGCTGAGCAGCGCAAGCCGAGCGTCTCCCTCATGACTCGGTGGAGTTCGTCAGCAGCCCGCGAGCTCCAGGAAACAGATGCGGTCTGATAAGAGGAGAGGATGTCATATTGTCCGCGTCGGCTTTGTGTATCTGTGTGTTTTCCTATTGTAAATAACGCGTGTGTTCCTACGCTTCCAGCTGCTTCCCTGTTCCATTCGACCTCTGGGACAATTGGCTCGGGGGCGACAGCGAGCAGCGGGCCGCTCTCAGGGAGACCAGAGGCCACTGCGCCCGCCGCCTCTGCCCCCTTTCACGGGCGGAATAACAGAGAGGTAAATCACACTTGTTTACCCCACCGTCTCGGGAGGCTCGCGCGCTGTTTAACCCGAACCGCGCCGCGGCGGTACCGAGCGAGGCGCCCTCCGATAGCCTCTGCAGAGCGGCGTGTGAACGGGAGGGATGTGAGCGAGCCCCGCCGCAATCTGGCACTCCGGTGCGAGCAGAAATGGAAAAGAGAAGTAAATCACAGCTGTTTATCTGCGTCTCTCAGACACTGTGTGCATGGGTCGTTGGAAAGAGACGCGTGTGTGTGTGTGTGTGTCAGTACCAGCGCACACACTCGCTCGACTGTGATTGTTTGCAAGTGCAGACTTGAGAGGGGTATGAGTCACCACAGCGCTATTACACATCGCCGGGACTATTATAAGAAGCAGAGCGGGTGAACAGACAGTGCAGCGGAGCGCACGTGGACCCACGCCCACGCCAGCACATGTTGGAACACTCTTATTAAGACATACTGTTGACACGCCGCGGCATTAAGTAATAACAAAGTCTCATTTAGCGGAGAGGGGCCTAATGACTCCCGTGAGGCTCACACGGGGCCGTGTTTTTATTCGGCGCACACAGGGACGACACTCCTAAGACACGGAGACGCGAGAAGCGCCGTACATCATTTTTATTCCGGGCCGGGTACGTGAGCTCAACCTTTATCAGCCTGATAAAAAGGTGACCTTTGTATGAAATAAGCGCGGACCCTCCCTTACATGAAGTTAATTCCAGGCAACATGACGCGGGTGTTAGCATGGAATATCAATGCTGCCATATTATTCTCCCTCTCTCCCTCTTTTTTTTTTTTTTTTTTTTTTTACAGGGTGCAACTTTTCCCTTCTGATCGGGGGAAACTTTCCCCTTGGTGATACGGACTTGGTGAAAGATATACCTGTGTAAAATTCATGAATTCATAACTTTTGAGGGTATATTTCACTACTGATCCATTGGGCCGTGATAAGAATTCAAAGGTGAACGGAGCTGGAGGACATCTTCAAAGCGGTCGAGGACATCACAGGAAAGCCAATGAGGCGCGTTTGCCCTCCTCCGACATCCTTGGAATACATTCCGTGTGCCTCTCCGCGCCGTGATGCGCTGTCAGAGAAGATCGGATGCCATCGCAGTCCGCTGCCATTAACTTGATTTACTCGGGGGTTTCAGTCAAACTCCGACGTGGAATAAACAAAAAGGGGTTGCGTCGGCAAGTTTCATCAAGAATTCGTTAAAACCGTGCAAAGAAAGGGGGGGAAAAAAAGGGGGCCGCTGGTAGCCGCGCTCTCACGCTTGAAGGACACTATTAATCAAGCAAAGGGTGCATCTAGCTGATAAACACCGAAGCTTTAGTGTGTAGATGTTCGGTGGATCGTGTGCTCAGCGGCTTCCCCTCTCCGCTGCTTGATTATCAAAGCTAACAGCCTTTAGCATGTGTCAGTCGAGGCGGATAACCCCCGGTAGATACAAGAGGACAAGGAGACAATCAAAGGCGGTTGGCTCGACTGGAGTTGACAGTGGTCAGCTTCTGGAGGTGATAAAGACCTTTGAACCTGAGAGCCGCTCGAGGCCTGCCTTTGTGTGTGCGCCCCCCCACCCAGCCCCCCCCTCGAGCCTGGCCGTGGAAGGGTCTACTTTGATTCAGGCCCCCCGAGAGAGCCGAGGAAGCTCTCTTCATCTCAGCTGGAGAACGAGGCAGAGGGCAAGGGAGAGATAGAGAGAGTGAAGTAGCCCAGATCTATCAGATACTGGTCCATCGGTGGTGGCCACTCAACTGCAGGCCGGGTCACCATGTTTGACCCCGAACACTTGACTTGGAATGCAGGGTAAAAAAAAAAAAGAAGAAAAAGATAAGTGCATCTGTGAGAGCCTGCAGTCTCTAATGATGTCAGCAGTGCGGGTGGTAAATCCCTCTTTCTCTTAAAGCAGACCCAGCATGCATGTTTTCTGTATTAGCTCAAGTACCGGCTCAGCCGGAGGTCAGATCGGGCCTAACCCTTTGTAAGCTGCATCCTAATCATAATAACTCCTGTTTTTTTTTTTCTTCGAACCAGTCGAAACTCATAGTTCACTCGTAGTGTCATCCAGGGTTGGCCGTGTACACCTCATTTCATTTTATGGCTCGGACCTTTCGGATACACTCAACACCACAACAGGGAAAATGTGTTTCACGATTGGAAAAGTCTCTTCCGCGAGGAGAGAGACTCCCTGAGAGACGTGCAGAGCGAGGTTGTGGAACAAAAGCCCTCCCTGCGCGAATGTTATTGCGCTTCATGTCATGTCTGCCTGGCGAGCGCGCTTGTCTACCTTGGCTGTCATGGAAGGTGAACCCCCCCCCATTCATTATTGCGGACAGAAAAAAAGGAGTCGGAGACACGCGGAATGTGGATCCACACGGAACAGGACATTTAGATTTTGGCCTGTCGCCTCGGCTTCAAACGAGTTAACGCATTTCAAAAGGCGACATTCCTGCCTCCGTTTGAAGTCTACACCCAAAATAAAATGCAACAGGGAGCCAGGATTTTTACGGCGATGTGGGAAAGGTGAAGGGTCGCCGGGGCGGCCAGGTGAGCCCTGCCTGCAGGGCAGCTATCAGTCATCGGGCGGAGGGGATGAGCTCAATCGGCCATGCACACAAACCCGGCCTGTCCACCCGTTGCAAGTGTGCATGCATGCGTGGAAACACAAATACATCCTCTACATATAACAGAGCATCTATAATTGCATCTCTACTTGAGAGCGGGGGGATGGAGAAAAAAATAACTTGAGGCCTGAGCTCGCCGATACTGCTGCAAAGTCAGAGCATATTTAAGCAAATTGAGTTACGTCTGGTTGAGCACGTTTGTCTTTCAATCCAGCTGTTTTTCAGCGGCAACGCGCTCGCTGTTCATTTCAAACTCCTTTGAGAGCCATAACCCCCGGAGCTTTAATGCGTCGAAAGAATGTGCTGAATGCTCCTCTCTTTTCTTGCAGCTCAGGGATGCTAAAATGTTTTCTACCTGCAAAACTTAATAAAAAAGATAAAAAAAGCAAGCAAGAAGCTGTAAAATTGATTAATCCAGTCAATGACACTCAATATGTTGTTTCTTGTACTCGTGACCACTTGGGGATAATTATTTGCCCTTTATTGGTAATTACCCGCAGTCCTTTTTTCCTTGAGCATCACACCCATGTAAAATGATATCTTTATATTTATTATCTGTCTCTTCATCGTCGACGATCAAACGCGGGGGTGGGGGGTGGATGAAAGAGACGTGCGTGGAATTGTGTGTTGTGCTTGATGAGGCAAAGCAGGGAGAACATTAATTATTCAGTACTCAAATCATAAAAATAAAGATGGCAAAACCAAATTGTTTTGAAAATTTCCAGAGGAAAAAAAAAAANNNAAAAAAAAAAGAGAGAGAGAAAAAATGTTGGCAAGCCTCCCAAAATGCTGTTTGAAAATGCTCTTTGAAGGTAATGAGGCATGCTCGTGGCACACAGAGGCAGGGAGTGGTGCCATGGCAAAGCAGCGTGTTCTCAATTGGGTTTCTTTTTTGCTTACATATCACTTTAGTAAGGCACGTGTAGTACATTTCTAATGAAGCGCAGCGTCGTGCCCCACCCCCCACTAAGGGCATGCATGTCTTTTAAAGAAAAAAAAAGACCTGGGGAAAATAGAGGGGGAAACTTGGCTCTGTGGGCCCCTGAACTTCAACGGGAACGACGCCTGCAACATCAATTTTTATGCGAAGGTATTAACATCACCCTGAACTGATCAGAATTCACATTACTCGACCAGAACAAAATGTGATATCACTCTTCGCTCTATTAAAAAAAGTGCACAAGTCTATCCATCGCAATGAGCGTATTAAACTCACTGTTATACTGGTCATTTTTATGGGTAATGAGATATGAGAGAATCTCCTGTCACACAGTTAATAATACATGTGAAGTAAGGGGGAAAATAATATTTTTATTGTAGCTCCAAAACTCCTTCAGAGTGAGATGAATAAGGAACGTGGAAACGCAGCGGTTGTTAGCCAGGTTTTTCGGTGGTAAAAGTGATACAGGGATCATGAACAATTTATGTGAGGAACCAGAGAAAAAAAGAGTTTGAAACTTAAGCGATCATTTATTTATCGAATGTAAATGGATAGGCCTGGTCAGCATAAATTATCGTCAGGGTTTGCTTGGAGCAAAACAGTAAATCATGAAACTGGAGGATGAAATGGCACATAGTGAGGTTTGGAAAGCCTAAGAATTATGTTTATACACCCATTAAAATTCTCTTATAAAAAGGTTCAATAATGAACCCTGAGTTCTGTCATCATAAAAAATGTCCGGTATTATTATTATGTAGATTGAAAATAGCTGTTGAGCTGCGGGTACTCTTCATTCATTCATTCATTCATTCATTTCTCCTGCACTTAGAGGTGCAATAAGAGATTCCGATGAAAAATTGTCAATTGTTGAGTCTCACATATCAATGCTTGGTGGCTGGGTACAGTTGCCAACCCAAAATGTTAAGGCTATTTGATGACCTGTGAATGAGACTCAGCAATCACAATCTTACCTACTGTACCCTTAAACCAGCCTCTGTTTCTTTAGCATGACCATTTCAACATAAAATAAGTGCAAGAATCAAATGACTGTATTCCCTACTGTGCCACATGTCACTTCACACTAACTAGGCAATTTACATTGTAATGTTAACCATGAGCAGAAAATGTTAACCTCCCTATCATGTTATTAAGGTGTGGTATGGTAAGTAATGTCTAGTGTGCCTTCTCTTACTTTTTAAAAAAGACATTTTGTAGCTTGGCTAACATGAATGCTAGCTTACATTAGCCACACCAGTGAGTTAGCAAAGCTGGATGCTATGTGGCTTACCCCCATATTACTAACAGTCCATGTACAACATTTGCCTCTGTCAAAGTTACCAAGAACTCCTGAAAACCTTACTAAATTGTTACATAGCTAAATTATTATAAGCTAGGCTGTGGGCTGAATATAAACAAAGGTTGACAAAACTTTAAGAGAAAAAAAAAGCTTGCTGCCGAACAGTTAATGTGTTATGACATATGACTCTTGGACTATTGTTAACGTTGTGAAAATGTTGCTAATTGGTTAGGTTTAGGCACAAAATAGTTGATTAGGTCAAGAAAACTTACTTAAGTACTGCTGACAACTTACCACTTACATATAATGTATGTACCATAACATACCCTAACATAACTGAAGGTTCGAAAGGGTAGGCTACTAACCAAGCTGCTATGTCTGACTTGTCTGGATTGAAAATGGGGCTATTTGTTTTTTTAACAGGCCAGTCAACAAAGGAGGTGCAACAATATTTCATGTATCTGAAGTATTGTGGACTGTAAAGTAAAGTGGACTGGAACTTGACTACAATTATAAATGGAAACTTCTTGCTATGACCAAGGCTAAAATAACATGTAATGCTTGTAAAGAATCCCATCTTCAGCGCAAAGACCCAAATAGTTCCATATTAAACCATTTAGGGTGGAATAAGACACAGAACCTAAAAAGGTTTCGTACAGAGTCGCTTCTTTTAAGAGTGTAGGCTAAGTGAAAATCTCCTTTTATGCACAATCCTCATAAAACAATGCCCTTCAAATCTGTTCTGTCCTAAACAGATGAAGAGGAGGAAACCAAATCCAGCTAATCTGTAATGCATTAGCAAGCACACTAACAGTATGTTACAGCCCATTAGTGGTTAACAATGATAGCTGATTTTCAGATGGCACAGATAGCCATTACAGTAATTCGCTCCAGCCTGCGTCAACTCCCCAATGACAACCACTGCTTCCGGGCCTGACATTAGATCAATAATGCAAAACCTCCTTAAAGTTCTGCCTTGTGGTTTCATTTAAAAGAGCTTCCTCTCAAACTAATGATGCAGGTTAATTGGCTTGTCATCGTTTGGGAGTTTACTGGGGAAGGAACGGGGGCCATCTTAAAAAGGAACGCTCCGGGGGATTGTGCCATGTCTCCTCTGTGTATTGCCCCTGTGGCTCCATTGATGGGTTTTCCGTGTCTTTGGCTGACCACCAAATTGCTGGACTTGTGTGTGTTTTGCTTTTCACAGGGTCAATATGGTTAAGAGGAAAGAGGAGTTTGCCAAGGAAACAGCAAGAAAAGCAGCTCAGATTAAGGACTTGCTGCAAAGCAAGGGTCATCATGAGTCCAGTATGAACATGATTTTCACATTGGGTGCATCCATGACTGAATAAATATATAAATACAGAAAAAGTCCATCACTGGAAGCTGCTACACACACACACACACACACACACACATACACAGTACATTCAGCTGGTCAAACATATGGTCCATTATGTACACTCTGTCCATACTCTTGTCCTGTCTGGTTTCCTCCCCACAGATCACCCCAGGGGGTCGGGCCACCTCCATCGATTGCCACCACTTATTAATCAGACTCCGGGTGGACACTACAGGCCTGCCATTTGTTAGTGGGCTCTCCAACAGGATGCCATTAGGAGCGTCACTGTCGCACATTATCCTGAATAAGTAATGAGGAGGCCGGTAAAGCTGCAACTTCCTCCCACATTAGGATAAACGACTGTCAGGCAAGGGTGAAACGAGGCACATTTCGTTAATATGCATGCGCAGAGAGCAAGTGAGCGAGAGTGAGATTGGCAGAGATAGACAGAGGAAGAAAGAGAGGCAGAGAGATGAGCATTAAGCACCGGGGACGAACTAAAGTCTCCATAGAGAGAAGGACATTCAAGATCAATCGCTGGGAGAAGATGCAGACTAAGTGCTTTTGTTACGGTGAGAGAGGCAGAATTAGGACTGATTGTTTCAATACAGCCAGACCTTGAATTTGGTTGAAACACAGCAATTTTACTGATACTGCTGCTGAGGGCCATGTAGTTTTTTTTAGTTTTTTTCTCCCAACAGCAAAACACTACTAAAGTATTAAGTGCATTCACTGGTCTGACCGATGGGCATCCGGTGTTTTAGCACTTTTAACCACAGGCTAGATCATGGTTCGTGTCAAATCATCCGCTCATTTCGGACTCCATGACCAAGGCAGGAGACGTGGCCTTTGCGCTCCTAACTTGAGATCCTTGCACACAAATGATTGTACCTAAGGCTACCAGCCGAAACCACTCAGGCAAATCAGACAACTGCCTCAGGCCCTGGATCATCTGTGCACCCCGAAGTCTCCAGGTTTAGTGGCAGGTGGCGTCTTGTGTTGATTAGAGCTACTAAGGATGTCCCAATCCAGTTTGTTTGGCCCCGGTCCCAATCGAAGTCCTTGTTTCTAGGATTTGTGATGATCCAATACTCATATCTACCTAAACGTTGAGTAAATACAGTATTTATCTGACACACTGATGAAGTAGGTGTAGCCTGCTTAATCTGAAACACCATTTGTCAAAATCCAAACACTTAAGTTTCTGGTTAAAATAATATTGGTCGCAAGCAGCTGGTTGCATTTCCAGCAAACAATGGATTCCCAGCTGGTTGACTGGCAGACTCACAGTAGTAACACGACTCCAGGAAGTTACTGTACCCTGCCAATAATCTAGTCATTGATGTATTTTGAGAACTGGATACCAGGCTCCAAAACAGTTGTGCACATAAGTGTTTCTCCCACTGACTCCGTCCAGATGTTGCCCCTTGGCCAACAGGCTTCACATTTAAATGATGTTATGCTTTGGTAAGGTTTTATAATCATAAGACCTTTGTGGATTCACTATTTCGAATCCAGACAGTTACAATTGAACTTGTTTGAATTTCAGAGTTTTCTTTCAACAGCTCCAGTGTTGGCCTCTCCAGGCCTTCCAGCCTTTTCCACAAACTACCCTGCCACACTCCACCCCAGACTCCCCGAGCCGAGACGCTCTCAGGACCCTGTCTACTCGCTGGTAACCCCGCACTAGAACCCAGCCAGCCACCACGCTTCTGTGCACACTCTGGAGCTTCATGACATCAAGTAACCCCTCTCCTCATGGAGCCCTCTTCACCTGCCTGAACAAGCTACCCCTTAGATGCAATTATATTCACTGATTGTTGAATAAATCACCTTTTAACCCTTCACCTGTCTGATTGTCCACTTTTGGGTCCATCTGCAACCCTTCAAACCGACACATTACTTAAAGGTTTTCTCATATCCTTTTACAGTCAGTGGCACCATTAGACCATATAGTTTCCAAAGTGCTTTGTAACATTTCACTGCCTCATTTCCTCGTGTGATGGACTGCTGATTAGTTAGGCACATTCTCTGCAAAGTGCTCGGAGACAGACTCTTGATGAAGGTCTATATAAATAAACCTGACTCAATTTGACTTGCTGTAAACACTGGAGAAACATTGTGTGCCAGCGACAACTATTCGTCATACATACTAATATCGCCGTGCCCTTGGAACATTATTGTGTATCAAAAAAATGTATTTTCAAGCTAAAGTGGAAATTGTCAGAATATCGGAGCGTCAGTGTCATAAAGAAAAATTCCAAAGTAGTTTTTTTTTTTGATGCGCTCTGCAATTAAAATCACTCTGTTTGATTGACACACTTTTCTTGTTGATTTTCCCAGACACACAGTAGAGGGATGATCAATTAAAAAGCAGTACTTAGCAACACTTCTGTGGAAAAATGTAATACATCCATCCAAACAGACTTAATCACAAAGATGACAGAGTGTGACTTGGAAAAATATTCAATGAGACATCTTTGGATCCGCAGCGCTGCTTGGTTCAATGGGAACAAACAAGGACAGAGAAATGGAGAGCATTCACTGTGGTGATAATGCAGAGTCTTTCCAGGGCTCCACTATCACGTCAGTAATAATACGTTATATGCAAGGTCCTGGTTAGATTTTCTAAATAAAGCCTACTAACAAATAGTTCACATTGTGCATGCATTATGACTTTTGGACTGTTTTTAATGTTGTGAAATGATCACAGTTTGGTTAGGTTTAGGCTCTAAAACTGCTTGGTTAGGTTTAGGCACCAGAACTGCTTAGTTAGGGTTAGGCACCAACACTACATGGTTAGGTTTAGGAAAAAGAACTAATTGGCTAGTTTTAGGTACCAAAATTACTTGGTTAGGTTTAGGAACCATAACTACTTAGGGTTAGGGTTAGGCACCAGAACTACGTGGTTAGGATTAGGTACCAGAACTACTTGATTATGGTTAAGTACCAAAATTACGTGTTTAGGCACTAGATTGGTATTTCAAGAAGTGACACTAGAGGGGAACCTAAAGCAAACTTAGAAGCATAGGGCCACGGTTCAGGTTCCTGTATGTGATGTGGTCGGTGTGAGACCAGGCAAAAAATTACATATATTTGAAACCAAAAATTAAAATAGGATTAGTATATTAACTGATAGATGTCAACATGAAACTTCCCCAGTTGATTATTTACATTAAAGACAATCGTTTTTACTTCAGAATTTTTCGATATCCCACATTTGACAATCGCAAATCAGGTAGATCAAATTAACTGTGCTACTTTTCATACATATCTAGAACAGACAACTGGACTACAATAAACACCTAAATGTATTTTGAACTTTTTCCCTTAAACGTCTCACTTGTCTCCAAGAAGACATTTAAGGGAGGCTAAATAGCCCCAAAACTCCAAATTGATCATTTTTTTCACATGTAGAGTCTCCCCTTAAACTTTAGCTTCCAATATGTCTAGTTCAAAAACACCATATTTTTAGTCCGTCTAGAAAATAGCAAAAGATAGCTAAATTATTTGCAGCTGTATTCCTACCCTGCTGGAATGCGAACCGGCTGCGGCTTAAGTGCCTGTTAGCAGATATTTAGCGGCGATAGTGTCTGCTGCTTGGAAGACAAGCCGGCCCGCCCTGCAGGTCCAGGCTCAGCCTCCGCTCATCAATAGACAGAGTCAAACTGTAGCTCCATTGGAGATAGCAGGAGAGAGAGATTTGCAATGTGAAAATATCACCGTGGCATTTACAGGAGAGGTTTGTCTGCGGGGCGACGGAAGGTGTAGTTAACTAACTCATTGTGGAAGCGATCGAGCCAACAGGACTTTTAGGAGAATCTTTTTTAGAGCTCCCCCCCGGCTTCCGCAGACATTAAAGGAAAGCTTCTTGTGAAATCTTCCCTGATGTTTCCCATCCTGCTTCTTTTTCATTAAGCAGGCCGTAATGCAGAGAGGATGCCCTTTGAACGGAGAAGGGGAGACATGTCATGTTCAGCTGGAGGAGTTGTTTACAAGAGCATGGCTTGCTTTTAAGGAAATTGGGGGCATGTGTCTGGGGCTCGGCGACGTTCAGCGCTATGACCAGATCATTAGTGCGAATGGGTTTTGACTCTCAGTTGAACTCCAGTTAAATCAAAAGAACTTTCTTTCCGAAAACGGGGAAGTGCTGAGTTGAAATGTGTCAGCAGGTAGAGAGGAATGAATCATCACATCTGGGGATTCAAGAGAAGCAGCTCAAAAAAATAAAAACAGGCAGAATCAGTGTTCGAATTATTGTTTTTTTGTTTTGGTTTTTTTGTTGTTGTCCACTTGAGGAGCACCGACACTCTCAAGGGTGATGGATAAAGAAACATCGCTGGCAAAAGGGGCAAAAGGACATTTACGTTCTTTTATTTTTTCAGGCCCCGTTCTTTTAATCAGCCCCGAGATCGGAGGGCACATCTCGCTCTGTTCATCCTGCTAACACAACAAGTGAAAGATGCTTATTAGAGTTACTCAGCTAGACATAATGCACAAACAAGGACATTGGAGATGCTTATAATGGGGCTTCGGTGCCAGGGTCAGCGTCCGCCTCCAATCAATCAGAGGAGTTTGAATCGAGGGAGTGCTTTACAAAAGGCGCACACCATCATTTATCTTATCATTTGACGGTGTGTAAGGTTGCTTTGTAAACAAATTGGAATGCAAATTGCATTTGTTTGCTTTTTTCCTTCAAAGCTTTTCTGGCTGATTTAAAGCACTCACGCATCCTGTAATCACACACGCACACACACACACACACACACACGTATGCTTGACTACGCACACACGCGCACACACACACACACACACACACACACACACAGAGGATAATGTTTTCTGGCATGAGAGAGCTGGACAAACCTCAGATGAATGTTCTCCCTCCCCCGCCAGGTCTGATTTTCTCCTGGTTGTCGCGCGGCATGTGTGCGCAAATCAATCAGGCCCCTTGTTCTAATCAGTCCCACTTATATCACCCTGCGAATAAATGACACCATTCAGGAGGGGAGATCAATAGGAGATAAGGTGAAAGTCTCCCCCACTTCCTGCCCATGGGGCACAGGGTTGGGACGGAGGCAAACTGAACCAAACAGGTTCGTTCTTTTGTCCCCTACCTGAACAGATTTCACTCTGAAATGTCATTCAATAACCGGAGCTGAGGAAGGCCACAGATTGGGAAAACATGAAAAAATGGATTTTAATTTGTGTGAATGAGTGCATGTATGAGGCAGGCGCATAACGACATGCTCGCCGGCGCCTGTTTGCATGTGCTGCACAATGGGGGAGGGATAAATAATTGCGACTGCCGTATATTGAGATATATTATCTTGCAGCACTGGGGTGTAAGTGTGTCTTTTGCCTTCGCCGCAGCGACAGCTCTGCTTTGTGGCATCTCAGCCAGAACTGCTACCAATCACATGGCACAGCGGCTCAAGCGTACACCTGTGACTGACGGCTGAGCCGAGTGATTTAAAGGATAAGGCTGGCCATATTCCATATTTTTCAGTGCGTGAGCCCGGCTCACAGTACTTTCAGACTTCCCTACCCTGTCTGTGGCACAAGCCCCTGTGTTCCTGCTGGAGATGTAAAGCAGTTCGTACTGGTCACAAATACAGGGTTTCCATTTTTTTTTTATAAAAGGCTTACTGACTTCCTGAAACACCCTCTTTACTGTACTGAACTGTACTGTTGGGCCAACTGTGCTCAAACTGGAGTAAATAGTGTGTCTGTTTGGGACTATTTTCAGTGGCGAATTAATCGACATTTGGCGCTCTAGTGATTGTTCGCTGAAGCAGGAGTTCTGTGGATTCAACTCAAGATGAACCATAATGCCCATGTTCATCAGGATGACGGAACATGTCACATGATGTGACAGCATTCGGATTGCTTGAGTGTTCTGTTTACATGCACACTTTGAACTATAGAATGTCACCAGACCTATTCTTCAACCCCCTATTTGCATCCTGACAGAAATTCATGAACAATTTATTGACTGTAGCTTATTCATGGATTTACTCTGCGTCTGCAATTTCATTTTATCCAGAATGCGACACCAAAAACATCCATCTCTGTAAGTCATGTTAGATTTGAGTCCGAAGGGAATATGTACTTACGTTGTGCGGCGCGCCATGTTTTCTTTTATATTTGTTTAGACACAGAACATGCTGTAGGTAAAGGAGAAGGGTTATCTCCAACATTATCTCCAACATTTATAACAGAAAGCCTCTCTTACAAGCTGCAGGTGTGGACAATGGAGACATCGGTATCTACCAGGCAGAGAGGGTCTCAGAAAAGATGCTATCAAGTTGAATCATGGGAATTGCGGTGTCAAAGCATGTTTACAGGATTTGGTGAGTGATGTATGTGAAAAAAGTAGTTTTAATGCCTTTTGTGGCTCCATAAGGAATTGCCTCCAGTGATGTCATTTGGTAGCTGAGTTGCATTATGGATAATGTAGGCTCCAGATTCTGAAAAGCGGTCAGCTGGTCTAGGATTACATTCCCCTTCCTGAGTCCTCCTGGACTCGTTTTGTATTTTACACATTCTTCTCTCTTTTCAAAACCTGGTGCCTACATTACCCACAGTGCACCTTACCCACTGAGGGACATCACTGAAGGCACCTCATTAAATTACATGCAGTTTCTTCTGTAGTGACATAAGGCCTCATACTACTTTTTCACATACGCAGTCGTACTCCCCATGACCTGTAAAAAAATCACTGTAAAACTGGTGGAGTTTCCCTTTAAAGTCAGCATGTTTGGGCCTCGGTTGCTTTGATTTGAACCATTTTCCTAATCTGTATCTTATTAGTCCCCAAACTTCTTGGAGCCGATATAGTAAACCGCTGTTATATCGCTGTAATGAGATCAGCTGCACCTGAAGGAGGCACTCAGCGTTAAACATAGTCAATTCTTCAATTAAGAGCGGTCTGGTGTCCAGATTTGCGTGCAGAATCAAAGAATGAATGGAAACCGTCAGCAGTTTGAGTTGCTCTGGGTTCAGAAGTGCATTTTCAAAAAAAAAGCCCTGTATCCTACTGGTTTTATTTTAAGATCCGCAAACACACTTCAAAAGGTACATGATCATTACCTTGTGTCTGTCCACGGGTTGTGTTGCGCTGCTGTTTGTTTCAGCTCCACTTTTGCTGACATTTGTGCAAATGGCAGAAAGTAAAAATCATTTAAGGCATGCCATAAACACATGCAGATTAGCACGTATGGCACAAAACACGGCCCGAATGAAGCTTTGATCCGAGATGAAAACAGTTCATGTCAAATCTGGTGCCACACTCAGATATGCAAGACGTTTTGTC
>CAEMYA010000004.1:2418646-2438599 GCA_903131615.1 Diplodus sargus
TCACGTGACATGTCACGTGACCAACTCCTAACTGATTAGATACATTGTTAGGAACTGTTAGGACCTGCAGCCCCACTGTTAGGACATTGTTAGGACTTTGTTAGGATTTGTTAGGATTTGTTAGGACTTTGTTAGGAATTGTTAGGACTTGTTAGGAGGAGTTAGGATTTGAGTTAGCAGTCCACTCGCTGCAAGGTACGGCCACGACAACTTGACACTCGACAATGTCCTACACTCAATAGCGCATTGGTAATATATGTAGAAGACAGAACTGCACGGACTTATGGCAGTACGGGTAAAATGGCTGTGTTTTGAATGCTTGGTGTCACAACACCATTAATTGCAAGGAAACACATTATGTTAACAATGTTGACATGTCCGTATGACCGTCTACAGGTCGTTTTCAGGTAGCTTTTTGCCGAGAACTGCACCTGTGTGTTGCCGTAGAAATAGGCGAGACAGCAAATCTCTAGATAACACAACGTAACAGCCATGGTTGACATGTGCATCTCATGCACCCTGTGCGAACGGTTTAACCTGCTTAAATGGAAGTCGAAACGAAAAGCGAGAGGTAATGCCACTCAGCAGCACATGTGCGCAACACATCCTGTGTGTCCAGCCTGTAACCTGGGAATTCCACTGGTTGAATGTACATCGTGGAATGGCTCCGCTACGGTTTTGCTCCATGCTTCATCGTCCATCAACCCCCACCGGTTGCGTTTTGAGTGCAACACTGCCAGAGATTGAGGAGTTCCCACGATAATTACATAATCGCATGCGACTGCAGTTTTATGTATTTGTTATAAACACTTTTATTACTACTTGTAGTTTTCTTCAAATAATGCTGCTGAGATGCCTCAACCTTACCCTACATTTACTAATTAACCTACTTTATCAGGAAGGCTACTCCTCCCAAAACAGATGTAGGCCTGTAACTCATTGTATTCCTATCTGAAGCCAATAAACAATTATAATTATTTTTGGTATTTAAAAGAGGCAGAATCATGTTTAATGGAATATCCCTTGTATTTTTCTTAACACTGTTATATTTTACTATCACCACAAACAAAAGAAAATACCTGACCATAGATTTTAAATATTGTCGACCCCTACCTTCCAAGTAACGGGAACCTTCATAAAAAATGAAGTGAGAAAAACTAAGTTTCCAAAAAGCAACCCTCAAGTAAAAACATTTACTGGAAACATTTGTTTGTGGGGTTCTTTTGACTTAAAGGTAGTATAACTCTATAAAGCAAGAGACCAACAGAAGCCTAAGCTGTACTGTAATTCTTCATTTTACTCATGAAAACTCCTTCTGGTTGTATACCTGCTCATCATTCTACAGCCAGGCAGACACATCCATAAGAACCTGTAGGTTAGCGAAGTTTCAGCTGCAAAACATAGTTTGCAGTAACACTGTCTAAAGTTGAGATGAACTGCATAATGTTTAAAGTGTTTGTAACCAGACTGATACATGTACACCTCCTCATCACCCGCAGACTAAAAGTTCCCTCTGCGATGGCCGGGAATCGAACCCGGGTCAACTGCTTGGAAGGCAGCTATGCTCACCACTATACCACCATCGCTGCGTGGAGCCTATGATTCAGGCTGTCGAGTCAGCACTTTACACCAGTGTTAGAATTTGACTAAGATAGGAGAAGAGGAAGTGTGTGAGAAAGAAGAATATGTCAGAATCTTGAAACAACTTTCACAGATTTTAGAACCTCTGCAAATTCCACAGGATATTAGGTAGGTACCTGTCATGGGCATTGGAAGAATCACACTAAAAGTCACGTTGTCGGCAGGATTCGAACCTGCGCGGGGAGACCCCAATGGATTTCTAGTCCATCGCCTTAACCACTCGGCCACGACAACCCATAACCAGCCTTAAATATGCACAAAATAATTTCACATATTGGCTGTATATGTGGCAGATAACACTGCACAGTATCATGGTGGTATGGGGGAAAATTGCTATGTCTTGTATGCTTGGTGTTACAACACCATTAATTACATGAAAACACATTATGTAAACAATGTTGACATTGCTGAAGAATTGAAGACTTCTTCTGGATGGATTTTGGCCCATTTATCCAGTGTAAATGCATAACTGTCTTATTTTTAAGTGTTGTCAGATTTTACTTCACAGCTGTTAAGTTGTGGTTGAACTACACCATGTAAGTCATATAAAGTGAAGGAGAAAACAAGTTAAACACTGCTGACTGCACTCTTTATTTAACCATACATGTTTCTTGAGCACATTTTTTCCATCTATTCTGTCTTTGACTGTTTTTCTTTTTCTGTTTTACTTGGATGCCTGCTAAGCTGAACACAACCTCACAAACTGAGTGTACTCTGAACTTGACAATGACAAAACCACATGGAGATGCCGGGGATTGAACCCGGGGCCTCATACATGCAAAGCATGCGCTCTACCACTGAGCTACATCCCCCATGTACCCATATAGCACCAGTCATAATACAACAGCTTCATGTGCATGTTTACTTGATTACTTTCCAGGATGTGTGGTGGGTCAGGGTCTCATTCACAACACATTATAACAGTGAAGTAACTATTAAGTTTAATCAGCTATGAATGTGTTATTTATTAATGACGGTTATTATGAAATTATATTATAACTAAATGCTTATAAGCACATCTCTCTATGTACATAAGTGTTTGTAATTTTTTCAGTGTTCTCTGGTGAATGTCTTTCTGTGCTTCAGACTATAACACTTTCCTCCATCCACTTTGTCCCACAAGTGAAACTTTCACTACAAGTGATGAAACACCTTCTTGCTGTTGCTGTGGTGAGAAATAGCAGATCTCAATGACACATGAGACCATTTATTTAGCATAAATCTTGCATAGCCCCCTAAATGGGCAGCCAAACTTCGGACCGCCGTGACACCAACCAGATGATGTATGGATCACAAACTGTATTTACCATCTAAATTGCTTCTCCACAATGCCAAGATGATGACAAGGATTAATCGGCTAAAGACCTACACCACCCGCCCCCCCTTCAATATGGTGGCACATCTCAGGCCACACGTTTCCAACTTAAAGGCGGCATTTGTATTCCTGAGGAGATGCTCCACTTTATGATATTACCGCCAGGAGACTTGCGGGCAGGGGCCTCGTCTCCATGTGTGGGCTCCAATTCAACCATCATCCATTTCCCCCCACTATCTTTTTATCATTACGCAGTCTAATAAATGTGCTGTGTGTTCCGTGATGCTGCATCATACATCAGACAAAGTGACCCGGGTCAGCGCATCGCCAACCGCCAAGGTTACCCTCTCTTCCTCTCACTTTTACCCGCTGCTGCCGAGAGAGGAAGAGTATTTTTCATCTTTTGTCAGTTGGAAATATTCTCTGACAAAGTAATAACCTCTCCCGTGTCCCCTTTGAATGTCTAACAATGTGTCTTCTAAAGAAAACGACAAAGGTGTGCGAGCCACAGGGGTTGGCGACGTGGTTGTTTTGATCCTGCGGGTCGCCATTGACGAGTGCACTTCAATCGAAGCAGCAGGTTGTTCTTCCCCCGCTGTGGCTGTTTTATACCAGGTTATGAGAGGGATTCTTTAGTTGCCCACATCAAACACAAACAGCATAATATCACAGCGTCGAATGTGTACGCGTGGAGGAAAAAAAAAAGGTATCCGTGCTGAGGTGAGCCGTGCAAACCTGCGCGCTCTCCTGCAGATGGAGGATTAAAGAACTTTCAAACTGGAGGCCAGCCAGTACATTTTGGTTTGCCAGCACCTTGCCAGAACAAATGCACACGCACGCACGCACGCACACACACACACACACACACACACACACAAATACACACAGTTGGTCATTTCAGCGTGAGATTGTGTGATTTTTCAACACATGCGATCCAGGCTTGGCAGCGCATGTCCGGCTGTCTCCCGGCGATCACTCATCTGAGGCGAGAAAATCAGCAGTGGCCCCGGAAAACTCGACGCGCTGATTGGAGCCAGATTGGAACAAGGCCTCCGAATCAAAGGGACATGCCCGGCCACATTGTTGAGTCGAACGGGCCCATTACAGCGCCGGGATTAACTATCTCACAAAGCGGACACAATGAAAGACCTCCCTATCTCTGTCTTTAAAAAAAAGTGTGGAAGAGGTTGCATGACAACAACAAAAACAGCACAATCCGCCACACCACCACCACCACCACCGGCACTCCCAGCCATAACAATGGCACCTCAGAGGAAGCGCAAGCAGCAAGCAAAGACGGCTTGATGTATGGCCGCTTTGAGATATGTCCACTTTCTTTTTTTAATCTGCCGGACGTTCTGCTGGGGACGGGAATGAATGGCCTGTATGTGTGTGTTAAAAGGTGGGGGCGCGCTACTCCCAAGGGAAAGGGTAATGACTGTGCCACTAATAGAGAATCATTATAAACAACTTTAGTGGATCAAAAGAAGAGATGTATTCATTGAAGTCCGAGGACGCCAAAGGACGACCGATACATCAGCGTCCCTTTCAACAGCTGTCCTTTGTGCTCCGGCCTCTCAGACTGAGGCAACGCGCCGCCTCCCACAACCTTATAAATGTCGGAAACCCTGGTTTAACAGTGGGCCTGTTAACTTTTATAGGTGTGTGTAAGATCGCGTCCAATAAATTACGATAAACTGAGTTTGCATCAGGTGCACGGAGCCTTACATGGAATTGTGGCACCCATTTGTTTTGGGGTTTTTTTTCCGAGAAAGGCGCTGTTTATGGAAGCCGGGCAAGTGAAGGTCAGGCCTTTAATGTGACTCGGATACAAAGACTATAAGACACGCAGGCTGTATTAAAGGAAACAACTCGTAAATATGAGTGTAAATACAAAGGTGATGCTGCCGATCATCCAAAATGACAAAAGCAAATATCAAGTTATTAAAATCAAACTGAAAATTCAACCCTCAAGATTTTTTTCGGGACATTTTTAAGCCTGGGTTGACCATTTGGAAATAAAGCCAACGTAGAAGTGCAAAAAACTGTTATTTTAAGAACAGTTCTTTAAATTGCCACTTGGGGCTAATTCCAAAAGTGAGTGAATCCCCATAGACCCTGTGATTAAATGTCATTTACAGCATAAATTAACATGTTTAAAGCGTGTTACACATAGCTAACTTAGCTAACACTTGACAACTGACTGCTAGCTGTCTGCTAGGCTTCAACTCATCCCAATCCCAACCAATCCCACCGGGCTTCGTTCCCCCCACGCTCCGCGTCTTTGCCCAGTTTTGGAGTAGCTGAGAGTTTTGTGCAATCAAGCGCTGCCAATATGGTGACAGCTAACGCCAGCACACTAACCTTCACAATGGCTCTTCAAAAACCTATAGAGAGGTGACGTCCCGCCCCTTCCAGTGTGTCGGATTTGTTATTCCAGAAATAGAATGTCAAGAAGTTAATTAACAGGGGCGGGAAAACTTAATTTTGATCCAATTTGAATTGTGCCATGAATTACATATTTGATGTTTGTCAATTTAAAAGATAATAATGCAAGGCAAGAAAGTCGCTGTTTGGTCCTAAAATAAAACTGCTCAGTGCACGACATTGGCTCACTCAATATACTGGATGTCACCAACACGAGCGTGGTTGTCACCTTGGCACAGTAAAAGAATTAAAAAGGGGAAAAATCACAAGTCCATGTTGGCAGTTATGTGAAAGGAGAGTTAACTGATATACAGCGTCCCTTATGTGTTCTTTGGGTTTGTACTCCCCTCTAATGTACTTTGGCAGTCTTATATTTACAACTATAACTTTCTCGACTGGAATTTATCTTTTAAATGGATCAATATCATATGTGAAACACATGGGACATTTCAGTCTCTTGCTTCACTACCACACATACTTCTTTATGTAGTAAGGTCCCACGGTGGTTCACCAGAATGCCGTGACTTGCCTCTCTATGGGTGACTTCACAAAGTCTACATTCACTCTGGTAGTCTCAGTCTCTGTACCAGACGCATTGATTACACACATCTGATCCTTTTTCACCAATTCCACGTTGAGCTGGTGATGAACCATTATCAAGCAAGACGCTTTTCCTTCACAACGTTCAACATTGGTCAGGACTCTTTGGGTCGAGTTTTTTTTCCACCACTAGCCTCCATTTGGACTTACCACTGATTTTTACAAAAATCCCTTTTTCTTGACGTCCTCAGCAGCTCCCACATACTTGATGTTGTGTTTGTCCCACATTACTTAAAAGGGGTTTCCTGCTGTTGTTAGCTGACTGTGGTGACGTTAAATCACCAGTCTGACAAAACAGCACTTTGTGAGATACTCTGAGATTCAAATTCCACCACACATGCCAACAAATGTATCAAGTCTTGAAATCAGGGATGAGGCGAAGCAACAGCTAAAAATCTGGGCCCCCAGCTGGTTAACGGCCTGTGTGGCAATCGAAAATTTCAGTAGCATTTTTTACTGCACACCCATGCTCCAATTACCAGGACTGACATCATCAGCTGGAAACAGTAACTCACTACTCTCAGCGAACCCCAAGCAGTCGCACAGTGGCAGCAGAAAAATACATACAATTAAAACGTCTTCTTCTTGCTGAGCTTTTAACAAGATCACTTCTCCAAGTACGCCGTTCAAAACAAATACGTATGATTTACAGTGTGTGTAGCGTATGTTTATATGTAAATATATATATATTTATGTATGTATATCTCCTCAGGACTAAACTCTCTCTGTCATGATCATGATGTCAAATCCCTGCTATGCATCACCGTTTGCACAATGCCGTTTGTGTGCATTCCCACGTGAAAGCGGGGGAAAGTGCAGAGATCAGTGATAAATTCCTTCCTGTCAGGCGTTGATTTACAGGTCAAGTCGACGCATCTGCGAGGTGAATTCGTGCATGAGCGCATGTGCCGGCATGTTAAGTGTGTGAAAGTGCCCGTGGTCATTTTTCATCTCTCAGATTAGTTAGTGCCTGCGTATACGTGCGTGTGTTTGTTACGGCGCGCGCGCTTGTGTGTGTGTATGCGTGCGGGAGTGTGAGAATGTTTGCTCCCGGGCCGCCTCGCCAAGCCTGGGATATCTATTTCTTCCCTCGTTACCTTTAATCTTTGATTACCACACGGCAGTTTCCCAAAAATCCTCCAACGGTTGAGTGATTTAGTGTTATTATTTTCCCGCCGTGCCCTGTCCGAGTGCCGGGCTAACTGGCACCAAGAACTGTTAATTACTTAATTATGGAGATAAGAAAATGGTCAGGAACAGAATTGCCGATGATTAATGCAAAGTCTGAGAAGGCTTGTTTTCTCTCTCTCTCTCTCTCTTTTTCCGTCTCATTGGAATTCAGCTTTAAGATCCTGCACTCTCCCCTGCAAACACACACAAACACTTCCACACATTTCAACTTGTTATTTTAACCTCAGATCTCTATCTCTATCTCTGCTTCCATCTCTTTTCGTCTTTTGTCTCTCGCCCATTAACATTCAATTGAAAGTGAATGGGGGTTGGGGGGGGGTACATGAATAGCAACCGTAGATTCATCATGTTTTTTTCTCTCCCCTTTTCTCTTTCGCTCATGAATTATGGAGCGCCTGCACCGGTACATTTAGTCGAGCCGCTAGTAAATTAAATGCAGTGTGTCGTCATGCCACACAGGAGCAACACAGGCCGAGCGGGGATACGCCGGCTTGTGATGCTGTGGCCTAAACATCATACCACAATACATATTTACATATGTATGTATATATATATATATATACCCACCCAGTGTTTTAAAGGCACCGCAGCCTCGTGGAAAAAGCCGCAAGAAGACATTTGTTAAAAATGTCTACCATCGCCCACAGTCGAGAAATCAAACCCAGAAATTAAAGCCAAGTGAGTCTATTCGGCATGACAGATCATGCAGTCGTACAGAAATTATGTAAGCACGATAACAGTGGAGTTATTCAGCACGGGCGATGCTGTAATGCAAACTACAGTATTTGACCTGAAGGCAAAAAAGAGAAGTTATGACTGACTTTTAAATGGTACGTTTCAGACATGATCTCCACCTCGGCCTGTGGTGCGCGAGACATCACGCCGCTCCATATTTCTCTCCTGAAGCAGGCGTGAATGGGGGTGCCGGCCCCCTTCTTGTCCCCCTGATTTATAGTGCTATGGTAGTAAAATGGCAGACTAGGATAACATGGGTGGTAATAAATGACTATAAGACAGCGACTAGCAGCTGTTAATGCGACCGCCATTAGACTGAAAAATGAAGGGCGCCAGTGATTTCGTCAGATTTATACATTTTCTCCGCGCCATGCATTAGTGCATGTCATGGTAAAGTGGCAATCCATATATGAGCATTAATCGTCCACCATGCAATCTGGCTGCAGCCAAAATATCCCAAAGAAATCTTTCAAAAAAATTGCCGATATTTATCGGACAGCTACGAATTAGTCCTGGAAATTATGCTGGAAGTTCGACGAAGACTAAAATCCCTCTTACCTGAAAGCAGGACTTGAGCAAGTTATTTAAAAAGTTAACTTCACATTGCTCTGTCATAGAGCTGCAAGGATAATTAAAAGAGAACTGGTTGCGATTTATTCTTTCAGTCATTTTTCAAGCATAAATGTCATTGCAGCATTTCTTTGTCCGTCATGAAAATCATCTTGAATGGCCATGCCTCCACCAGGGCCCAAGAGTCCCCTTTAATTTGTTCCAGGCTAATCCAGTATCCAATAAAACACATTTCAATCTGCTAGATCGGCGTATTTATTTGGATCTGCATTCAATTGTACTCACTCATAAATACCGGCCAACTGAATAGGCCTGATTTGTTTTCATCAGGATCCATGAGCTTTTCCCTGAGAAATTAACAAAATTGTTGGAAAATTACCCTGTGTGAGGAGAAATTCCTGGATCCGTCCCTTTATTCGGATCCCCATTAAAAGTTAATGGGGACTGTTCTGGGCTGGAAGAGACCTTCATCCAAGTTTTGTATCATCCTGCTGACAAACCAAACCATGAGTGAATGAAAATAATAGTTAGTTGCAGCCCTGCATCCCTGTTTGTGATTACTTTTCTCAGTAACAAGTGGTGTACTGTTGAGGAATTGCAATTTTTTAATAGATACCTTGACGATTTTAACGTGCTTGCTATCTTACCAGGAGCTTGATGGATGACTGATATCAATTGGGTCTCTATGCGTTCAGCGAACAGACTCCATACACGTTTGCCTCGAGCATGGGCTGGAGGGACTGGAAGGCAGCTAGTCTCTGTCAGAAGAGAAATGCAACTCCTGGTAACTCTAAAAATTGCAGTGTTTATATGTTGTGTTCGCCCCGCAGCTTTACCGTGAGGGCAGGGCTGAACCGAGGCTGGCTGCTTGTCTAACCAAAATGATTAGTTTCTCCATTTCTACAGGTTAAATACAGAAAACATGCATGCGTGTGTAACTGGAGGATTCTGAGGGTTATAAAATATTACCTGCCCAACACTGGTGGAACCACAAAATACAAGAGTTCAGGTTAAAACAGACATTTCCAAGTGGTATTATTGTTGGTAAGACAACCAGATTGCTTTTAATTTTCACCAGAGTAGCAAAACGGGAATGTTTTCATTCTTTTAGTCTGCACTGGAGACTTAAAAGCTGATAGAATCGGTGCCAGGCCCCTTTAAGTAAATCAACCAGTATCGCAATTGTCAATATTAATACATCGCATAACGCTCATATTTATTTATTTACCAGTTTGCCATTTGGGTTGACTGTAAGTGACACAATTTAGCTTAAAAAACAAATGCTTGACTAAAATAGCTGATAATCACTAACGTCTGCAGAGTATTATCAATGTCAGCCTGACCTCAGCTCGGAATAATAGCGTTGCATCGCGCTCACACCCACACAGCAGTGATGTAGCAAACCCCTCTGTGCACCATGAAATGTTGTCTTCCACTGCTGAAATCTCCTTTCAGCTCACCCTTAATTTGTGTGCCCTATGCATGTGTGTGGAGGGGGAAACCAGTTATGTGATGACATTCAGGCTTCAGAAAGACTCTTTGAATCAAGCTAATGAGGGAAAATGTGCTTTCAGGACAAAATACAATAGTAAGTACACCTTGTAAGAAAACGTAGAGCGGTCCTCGGGTGTCCATGCTCTTCTTCGCCCTTTGCCATTTTTATCAGCGGCCTTGTACGGCGGTGGCGGTTTTGGAGAATAAAGAGACAGCACAGTGGCGTTAATGAAAAAGGGACAGGACATGTAGGTTTGCTTTACATGGCCAAGGACAATTAGCGGCTTCATCGAGCATGGCCAAAACAAATACTTTCCAGTCACCTCCCTCCTTCCTCATTTCCAGATGACTGGGCCTAAATTCTTATTCAGTGTTGCAGAGGACACCGAGGAGCAATGGCTCTAGTAAAGGGACGGGAAGAGCTCTAATTATGAGGGGGATTGTCTCAAGTTCAATTGGCTTTGTACACACCATTTCATGCTAAACGGACGTGCGAGGTGAATTGCAAGAAGCCTTTCAGCCACAGAAGCGCGGAGGAAAACCACAGCTTCCTGAGGTTAAGTCGGACTCATAATTGAGTCGTGACATCTCGACTGCAGCGAGGGGCGGGCAAAAGACGTCATTTTCACACTTTGTAAAAAGGCTGTGTGTTTAGAAGCGGAGGGTGAATCTGAGACTGTATCTGAGCAGCAACAGAGGAATCAGAGGCGCTTTGATGTTTCGAGACAAAAACAAAGTCTCGCCAATATCTGTAATGATGAACGAAAACAGTGGATTCTTTCAAGCAGGCTTTTTCATCGGGGCAGATATGGCCGAGTCAGACGATCTTTACGCATTGATTAAAGGCTGTCGATGACGGTGAAATAGGACGGATAGCATTTGTAAAAAAAAAAAATGGTCTCAGAGAGATGACTATGAAAGCAGATGTTGGCCTTTCATCTCTGCATCTGCGTCGGCCCATTACCGGGTTTTTGTGAAAAATAATGACCGCGCCTTCCAGTAAGATGAGCACTTTTTAAGTGGACCTCATTCTTCATGACCTATATCCATTGTCTTACCCTGTCAGCAGCAGGAATAGCGCCGCCATTCATGTCCCACACCGAACACAGAGTCAGGGATATTTTTTGCCATAAAGCACACGTGCCACTTCAGACTTGATAGTGAATATGCGCCTCCTCTGAATTGTTGGATTTGCATGAATATTTATGAAATCATAGTGGGAGTTACAGCATGTGAGGTAATTACATTACAGATAGAGGGAATGGATGTGAGTCATGGCATATTTTACAATCTCATGTACAAATTGGCCATTGTAGTGGAGATATAAAAAGCCCCCTTGAATTAATGGCTTCCAAATGAGCTTGGTAAGCAAAGTGAAGGATTTACTTTGAACCAAATGAACCGTCTATTGTGTGGTATTTCAGTTTTTGAGCCACATTCCACTTCGTTTTTTTATATAAAGGAAAAATAGGATAAAGTACATTCCGGAGCTACATCCCCATATAATACCATCCTTTTGTGCAATTTGACGGGATAATGTTGCATTTGTGTGGATCGCTGCTGATGATACTCATACGAGAGGGAAATCATCACTGCAAACTTCCCTCTAATGTGCCCATTACTTTATAATGACGCCAAGTGTTCAATTTCACAGTGGTGGCATGAATTTGTAATTACCACATATAGATTTCCCAGTGTTTCCTGATTGCAGGAGAAACATACTGTAGTCACTACCGCCCCGGGTCCAATAACCAGATGTGGAATAGTCTCCAGCTTGCCAGCAGCATCCCTCCCAAATGAGCTCCAGTCGGCTCCGATGGGAAGTGTTTTCCAGTTAGCTATCTTGCAGCGATCAATACTCCACCTCCTCCCATAATGTTCAGAGAAACCCAAACTTCTAATGAGGGACTTTTGTAGCCATGTTCCCCGAGCCCCGTAATGCATGCGGTCAATATGAGAGAGGATCTGCTGGATGAACTCGAGAGGCAAGAGAGAGAGGGAGACAGAAGAAGGCGATGGCAGTGTTCAATAATAAGCACTAACAGTCTGGCAGACTGGACCTGACCCAGATACAGTTTACCTCATACTGTCTCACTATGCTATCTCGGATTTTTCATCCTGCTTGATAGAGGACTCTGGTTTTCTTAATCCACGCTGAGGGATGAAGCACATTATGGCGAGCCCCAGTTTGTCAAAGCCAGATTCAATTTTTGAAAAGGTTAATGGCTATGCTTGCAAAAATACAAGGCAAAATGTTCAGGATGGGGCCTTTCTGATCACAAATGGGCTAATATTTGTGGTCCAGGTTTGGATGTTTCCTGATGACCTTTGTCAGAAAAGAGCTGATTAAACAGAAGGCGAAGTCGATTGCCATGGGCAGACAGTGCAGTTTTCAAAAGATGAAGGCCAAGTCTATAACTCTTGTTACTGCAAAAAAAAACAACAACTTTCCCTGCATGTCTCAAGCTGCCAGCTGAGTTGAAGGCTACAGATTTCACGTCAGATCAGTCAAATCTAAGAGAAAATGGCGACTAAACCATGACTCCATGGTCATCAAATACATGCAGGGATTATCTCAATCGATACAAGATGGCAAGAGTCTACAGAAAAATGAAATTTAGCAGTGGAACGACTGACCAACACTGTTATCCCTTGAGCCAAGCTGCTAGCATAGCTAGGAACATGGTTACTTGAAATGGGTTCATTTACAAAAGGGTCACATTTGGAGGTTCTTAACTAATTTGTATTTCCACTATAGGGTCATGAAATCCCAGACCATTATCATCCCCCAGTTGTCGAAAACCTGAATTTTGTTCACACAGCATGGTGCTTCATACAAATCCACAAGGTACACTGTGCAAGGCTCAACTAACTCAAATGTAAATACTGCAATACTGGATGCTCAGGCAAGCCAGGTGACAAAATAAAAAGAGTGGCAAAGTCGTGAAGGTTGGGGTTGATGCAGGGCTGGACTGGGACAAAAAATCGTCCCTGGCATTTTTGGCTTAGACCGGCCCCTCATAATTAGTGGAGCACAACCAACTGGTAATTTATGTATGTGTTCCCTGAAGGAATGTATTTTACTATTATCCCAAACCCAACTCTAATTATCGTGGTGAGGTGTGCATGTTTACACACTTAACTGGAACAAACGCTTACAAACCCTTTCAATCCTATGAACAACTGTGTTACACCCCTGCTGACTTTAGAAGTCTATCAAATAATCATTGTGGAAATCAAATAAGTACATTTACTCAACACATAGTTCAACCTCCTTAGGTATATTCTATTTCAAGCATAATGCATCATCAACATCCTAAATCTCAGAAGTTTAGCATATATTGTTAACTCCACCACTTTTGTCTGCTCTGTGTAGTCCGATTGATTCTTTTATCCTTTTTATTGAAATCATCTCTAATATGTATTTTCTGTATTCCTCTGATATAGCAGCTCAATTCTAGTTCTTCAGGTTAAAAGGGGCTCCCTCCTTTAAAAAGCTATAACATGCATTTGTATCAGGCTAAAGACAGGGCTGCTTTATGAACTCATGCAAAGCAACTATGTCTTAAAAGCATTTGACACCACTCTTATTCAATGTGGGCATAACTTTTGTTAATAATACTTTTATAGTTTAGAATAATAGTATAGTTTCTTTTTTACACTTACTTTAGTAATGCTTAAATTGCAAAGCTTTTACTTATCATTTAGCAGTTTTAAAATCTGTTTTCTAAAACATGTTTAACCACAGCATAGAGGGTTGTTACAAATTGAAAGTACTATGCAGCCACCTTTAATCTAAATATCTAAAATGCTATGTTGGAGCCTAAAATGGACACTTGCTGCTCATCCAACAGTTCTCAGCCTTGACTGTTTGCTGTTTTATCAGAATAAGGTGTCGTGGCTGCCAGATTTTGGAAAGTATGCAATACCACTTAATATTGATACAAATCAATCGCTCATCATTCTCATGTAATTGGAGTTCTCAATAGCTCTGAAAAATTACAACCCGACCCAGCCCGCGGGTTTTTAAGCCCGAACCCGACAAAGTCCCTGTATTATCCTAACGTTACTACCTGCTTACCGGTTGTACTACACTTTCCTTGTCAGTCAGCAGCATCTCTGGCTGCTCCTCTCCTGCCCGCTGCTGCTGTCTTCACCTTTGACCTGCTGTTGCGGGAGCATTGCTGTCACGGAGGACGTGGAGGCTACAGCAGCCCCTCCAGCCAACATGTCTGTGATCTTTGCACATTTTGCAGCATCTACAGTGAGATTCTTCAACACTGTGAAACTAGCGGGAGTTACAGGTGACAGCGCAGGGAAGGGGTGGGGCCCTTCAACCAATGGGCCGTCGCGGTCGATACAAATGATTTATAATATACTGTTTTGATTAAATTACGACAGCCTGGCCCAAAAATGTGCGTTGGCCCACACTCTTCTCGGGCCAAAGACGACCTACCTCACGGCAGAGATTACTATAAAAGAATTTGATAGCTGCAATGTACTTAACCGAGTAGTTTCATCGGGTGCCTCCGGTCTGTAGGATTGGACAAAACCTTCTCGCTATCCGACAACCTGAAAATGAGAAGAGGCTGTGAACCCAGCATGATCTCTCGCGGTCTAAAGGATAAAGTAGAATAAAAGCACAGTTGTTACTAGCTGCGCCTCTGCTCTGTCGTCAAGAAAGGTTGGCCGATTAATGAAAGCAAAAATCCACACTGTCATCGACTAATAGAGATTAAGTCGGCGCACCTCAGAGAGTGTCCTTTTCCACAGAATAAATGAGGAATTAACAGCTCCTTCAGACAAGGCTCCCCATCGTTGTAAATGTTAAGCTGAGTTTAATGCGGCCAGGTTGATACATTTTGCAGGTCTTAGCGTATTAAAAAGAGATTTAAATGAGCTCCGCTGATCAAACCCGCTGGAAGCTTTTGTTCTCCAGCCCATGATTTATTCAGAGACACCGCACTCGGACCATCACTATTTTCTCTCTGTCGCGTTACGGGCTTGCGTTCGACGGCGGGGTTCATTTGTGTTGAGAAATGCCATCTGGCTCAGCCAGCCAAAGCTCCGTCAGAAGGAGAGAAGAGAGGGAGGGGGTGGCCACAGGGGAGAAATAATATGTGTGTAGGTGCAGCGTCTATCTATTGACCTCGGAGGGCTGCAAATGGACCGCAGACGAATTAGAATGTTTCGAAATAATCTGTCACCTCTTTGGAAGTGTGAACAGCAGCCAGGAGAATATGCTCAGTGCCCAGAAAATGAATAACAGGGTCACGATATAGCCTATTTTCTCGAGATGCGGTTCAATAGGCTGTTACTTTCACACAAAGAAATAGCATTTCTGTCTGAATGTTAACTCGGAGCGCTCAGTGCGAGATTCATACTCAAAATAATTGTACAGATAGGCGAACAAGGTGGAAAGCGAGGCTCTCGAGGCAGCCGTCGTAATAGTCTGCGCTACAATTCAAGCCCTCTAAAAAACCCCTATGTGACACCGAGTACATCACTCTCCTGTCGGTCTTCAACGCGATAGATGATGTAAGGTGGCTCCTTTTTTCTCCCCGTCTCTGTTATTACTCTTTGCTTGGCTGCCTGCCAGTGGTTCGTGTAAACCACAGTTGTCCTTGCTGATGTACTTTGCTATTCGGTGTACAAACAAAAGTGACAAATCCCCTCAAGTCCAAAAAGGGCCATTATCTACTGCTTCTTATGCGACGCAGCATCCGTCTTTTTACGACCACATTATGTGTACTCACATGAAACATGTTTGACTGAGGAATGATGAATGGCATTCGATACGAAATAGATGTGCCGAAATGTGGCAAGGACAAACAATGCAGCGCCGGCCGGTATTGAGAATTTAAATCATTAATGTCGGCGCTGCGCTCGTGCAGCGTTTGCGATCCATCACACGTCCTCCGGGAGTCATTGATTATAAAAACAAGATTATTGGTATCGGAACAGCAATGTACACTATATTACGCCTAAATACATCAGCGAGACTGTGACTGCGAAAGGAATTGAGCCGTTTTAAGCACAGCACGTAAGTTAACTCCACTGTTTGTGTACGGTGCAAGTTCTGAAACTGTGATGCTACCTATGTAAAGACCAAGGCTGTGCTTACAGTGCGAACAGGTCCACATTAAAATGAACTCTGGCAGCTGTTTACATTTCAATCTTTAAACAAAGAGCACAAATCATGTTTATATTGACCAGTTAATTGCTTTTCAGCTAACTTTCATTCTGTTGAATCTGTCCTACGGAGGTCTAAATACCATGTCCTCGGGTCACATTGCTATATTTGGAAATACATGTTCCTTTCGGGGACCAAGTCAGGCGTACGAGAACATCATCCTTCCCTTCGACCACCCCTCCTGTTTCTATCCTCCTTTCCTCCTGAGTGATACCGTGTCTTCTGCCTCTCTGCACAGGTTAGCGGAAAGTTGAGACTGAGTTCAATCAATGCTCCAAATTACCAGACGAAAGACGATGAAGCAGCCCATTACTATGGCTGACCCACTTTAGGCTCTGGTCAGAAGAGCCAAACAAAGTGTTTCCATCCTTCCCTTTGGAAAGCCATGTTTTCAAGAGTAAAACAAGTTTTTCTCATTACTGACCTGTCTGGCTATAGGGGAAGGCTGAGAGTATTGGGCACGAGCCACGGAAAAACTTAACATCAGGTGGATCAAAATACTGCCAGAGCATCATATTAATCTTATTATACTGGCTTTTCTGCGGCTATTTTCTTTTTACTATGTTGAATTAAAACTTTGATACATAACAGAGCTCATGTGACATTACAGCCTCTTACATCTTTTGAAGCCACGTTTAGAGATTTAACACATTTAACACACATCAGAACTGCAAAAACAATACGCTCCTTGAACCCTGGCTCAGGTTCTAAGCCCTTTGTGCTTCTATATGAAATCAGGCATAGGTGCATATGTAAACCCGTATTACAGTCTGAATTTTGTGTGTGCAAATGTTAAGGCTGAGCAATCCAGTGCAAATTACATACTTTTTTATGGGAACAAGCATCATCTTTGTAAAACATGTCATACACGTCATGAAGGGGAATCCTCATTGGGTAGCTGACTGAACTTTTATTAAAAAAAGAAAGAAAGAGAGATCTTCAGTTGTGAAGCTGGCACATTAAAAGTTTTCTAATAAATAATAAATATAGCAACTTAAAACCTTATCAATTTCAGGCTTAAATTAACATCTTCCTGTTGATCCCATCCAGTCCTGGTTTAAGCACCGCCCACTTCCGGTGTAAGTCACGCCATTCCCAAGACATTAGAATACAGATCATTTAACTGGTTGCGTCCTAGCTCATCCCTAGTAAATAGTGTAAGTAACCAGGTAATGTAGTAACTGACGCACGGGCATCACTTTCAAGGCTTTTGAAGCATTAGCTAAGTGGGCTAAGCAATAATAATAAGTTTAGAATTATTCACACAATAATCCTGTTATCATGGAAATGACTAGATTCAGTTTAGTGACACCTGAAGATGGCAAGGTATCCTGGGGGCCAGCCATATATGAGAAACCTATTTACTCCCACAGTTTCAAAGTAAGGATGCATTTTTTTCTTCCAAAATTTCAATAGTAAATCTGCTGCAGTTAGCATTGTCAGACTCATACAAATGCATTATCAAACTGCATCTGTGTCATGTGAGAATGGGAAGCTTCTGAGGGAGACACGGACACAGTTTGCCTGATTGGATTATGAAACTGAGGCGCATTGTGTTGCCTGTCAACATGACATTCTCAAGAAACATATTGTTCTCTTCAATGTGCATTTTTGCATCTTCAAACTTGGTGATGCTTGAAAAACGTTCAACCACCTGCTCTGGTAGGAGTTTTGTGTACCAGACGGTAAATCTAAAAAAAATAAAAAATGCTGCAGTCGGGGTCGAAACAGGCAGCGAAAGCTTCCTTAACTTTCTCTTACACACACCTACACTCCCACACACACACACACACACACACATGCTCACCCGCTGATGAAAATATAAATGTGACAAATGCAGTAAGCTGAGAAGAAGTGAAGTGATGTAACCGGGTCAAGCAAAGTTGAGATGCGCGCATCACCGAGATGACAAGTTGTTACAGGCTGCCTGATGACTGAAGTGTGATGACTCCCATCAAGCATCTGATGGCCACAGACGAGTAGGATGCTGCCAAGTTGAACATGATTGACACGAATGAGCAGCAAAATGTGTATTTTCGTACTATTTTAGTGTGAAAAACCATTTACTTTATCTTTGGAAACTGTTGTAAGCTGACGTGAAGGATACTTAGGCCTACATTTGAGACACTTAGAAATTGATGCGGGCCGTTGAACTGAAATCTATTCAAATGTTTACTTGGCTGTTTAAACAGCGGCAGTCCAGCTTGTGATCCCTCATAAAAATGATGCATCGGGTAGTGTTGCAGTCTGCCGTATCAGCTTGCATCTCGTGGCACCAGTTTTTCTCGCTGGTTGTGAATAATTTCAATACTTCTGTTTCATAATGAATGAAAAAAGAGGAGACAAGGCTGGAATTGCACCCTATGGCTAATGAGTATCCTGCGCTGAGGACATCTGCATCAGGGCATGCAGAGTGTAGGACCAGCCGGCTGGGTGGGTGGGGGCGCAGGATGGCATTGAAATGTGCATGTGTGTAAAGGAGGGATTGCGGGGGCCTCATTAGGCTGCAGTCTCAGAGAAATAAAACCTCGGGCGATACCCAGACAATCTGGTCCTGGAGGATCATTGATTTTCATCCGCGATGAATTGATGCTCAGAGACGTCATAAACCGGGGGGGAAACATATGTGCAGGCATGTGCACTGAGTCAAAGCCGCACCCGGTCCGCGTGACGCGAGCAAGCCAGCCATGACGTTCTTTTGTTGATGTACTTTTCCGGAACAGCGGCAATATGGTATGCTGACTCCTGTTAGCGAGGTTAGTTATGTTAGTTTCTGTGGTAAATACAGAAAACACCAGTGACATTTACAAAGATGGGGGTCTCCGGACGACTACAAAACACAGGATATTGTCTAGGTGCAAACAAAAATTTGCCTTACGCGACCAGATGACATACAATTTTAATTCCACCCTATATTGTTTGTATTGGGTGTGGAGCAGCGCTTACCTTGAGGGCATGTTTTCTGCAACCAGTCCTTGTAAGTCATTCAGCGAGAAGCTTACTCATTCGTATGCTAATGTTATGGGTTAATATTTGTTCCTCTGATTTGCAATAACCCAAAGTCCACCTCCTCTAATAAGCCCAATGAATAATGCACAATGCTTATACAATGTTTAGAAATGCATATCTTTGGAGATGAAAATCTTGCCCCAACCTTGGGTGAGTTAATGGGAAGAGACTTTTCTCCCTGGAGGATGCAACAGAGGCTCAGCGAAGTCCAGTAAACACCCGGGCCTCTCTAATACGAGAAGTGAAGCTCGATACTTAGAGCCAGTGTGTTCACAGCTGCAGCTTTAAAGGATTAGATCTGAGCCATGTTAAAGAGCTGATCTGTTTTTGTGTGTGTACTTTGGTACTAATTACTGGAAGAAAAAAAAAAATGCATACTTCACAGTGGAAACGTCACTGGTCAGTCAAACAGAGTCGGTTCCTGTAAGTGTTGCTTACTTCTCTGTCTTCTCTCATCCATATACTGTTTATCTCTTTTCATGCTCGCTGCCAAGCTCTTCTCTTCTGTTTAAACTGAGTGAACCACCGTCGGTGGTGATATAAACATAAAACGCATGTAGCAGGGATCCGGGGCATGAAGTGCTTCAAAAGTTATTGGGAGAATTTTAAAATCAATTCTGGCAGGAAGGCAGCCTGTGCGGGGAGGCTGAAATCGGGATGAAGTGTTTCTGCCCACGAGTTCTGGACAGTCTGGAGCCAGTTAAAAGATTTTAATCAACAGTACCCATTTGTTACTGTGCTGAGGGGCAAATGACAAGCATTTCTGTTTGCGATATCT
>CAEMYA010000004.1:2440446-2465803 GCA_903131615.1 Diplodus sargus
GAGTTTGGCACCGACTCAGAGGCAGCCCCCCCCCTCCCCCCACCTCCTCCCTTCAACACACAACACTCCCTCCCACATAGAAACACATTCCACCCTCCTCTTGTCAAAAGGATACCCATCTGCCCCGGAGCCAAATTCCAGCCATGTTTTCTGGGAACGTAACGCTCGGCTTTAGTGAGCCTCCCCTGAGAAGGCCCGGCCCTCCCCCTGCCGAGGCCAAAAACGCTACAAATTATTGAGGGAGCAGACACTGAAGTCTTTCTTTTAACCCCTGACAGGTACCGCTGGGCTATTATCAAGATGTTAATGGAAGAGACAGAGCTGTGTGACACGATGGGGATCGGGAGGGTTTCAGAGGTGTACATCTTCAGGATGAACAGGCCTTGTTACATCAGCCATGTTTTGACATCACGCACGGTTGAATATTCATTAAGAGACACTATCACTTAGTATCAAAACGCAAGCAAATAGAGCTGATTCTGACACCGGCATCCCTCTGCGCGACACGCTGGTGGATATTTAAGTCCAAATCTTTTTTTTTTTCGTCCTGCTTTTTTAAAGGGCAAAAGACGGAGGGGGGCTGGGGAGTTCAGGAGAGGGGACGTGTACATGACACTACATTCCTCCCAGCTTTATCAAGCAGGCATGAGAAGATGTCAGAGAGGGTGCCTGAGGCTGCTCTGGTACGGTTCATTCTTATCTGCACAGATGAACCCCTTCTGGCTCTGACCTGGCAACCATCAGCCAGCTCCGACGCCGAGCACACTGAGCCTCCTAATGAAAGGAGCGCAGATCAGTAGTCGAGGCACTCACATGCTGCCACCACACATTAAGGGTGCTTTCTGTGAGGCAACAGGAAGCAATCACTCAGATTTATGTCCATAAAAACCAAAGACCATTTAAAACGTCCCCCTATCATGAGTGATCTGTGCTCCTCTTCTTTTCTGTGCAGTAGTGGAAAAACAACATTTCCTGAAATACTGTCCTCAAGAAAACATTCAGGACACTTTTTTTTATGCATTTCCTTTACACATTTTCTCAGCTGCATTTAATTTACGGCTAAGGTTTTATCTGCAAACACACAGGGTAAGCTTAAGAAATATTCAGTTCAGTATTAACTGGAGCTTCTTTGCCTTCGTGGCCCTTGTAACAATTCAGATGAGTCGGTAGCCGCTCCTCCAAACTTCTCAGGCAGCTTCATTTAAACGTGCATTTTGCGATATATCAGAAATCACAATCACAAATTCCTTTATTAGTCCTGCAAACTGGGAAATCTGTGCGTCCCAGCAGCCAAAAGATGATTCAATACAATTATATGAGTAAAAAACAAACAATATAATAAAAAGGTAAGAAGAAGAGCTAGAGCAGAAATAGAAGTGTATACATAATATGCAACTATATGTGTTTTAATCAAAACAAAACAAAAGATGAAAGTAGTGTGGGATCATGGGAGTTGTTGAATTTATAGCGACAGGTGACCAATCGAAACGCACCATTACCCCTGGATCAAATAAAGACTTCTCTGGGTTTGAAGACTGTTGAAAACATTTGGGATAATTTTAGTTCACAACTGAGAAAAGTCTATTGATCCGTTGCATTCCAATTAGATGTAACGGTGCCTACATAGATTGATCTAAAAAACAGGTAAATAAGCAAGTAAACGGTCTAGTTGTTTTCAAAAGTTTGAATGCAGAAATGTTGCATATTACATCTTTGAATAATTGTTTGAGGTAAGTTTATCTAATATGTCAACAAAAAAATGAAGATTGGAGAAATACGAACTTATCGTATCAGAAGCAGAACTTCTTTTTTCTTTCAAATATTATTATACTTTATATCTATCTATATTTGTTTTGAATGCAGAACTTTTCCTCATAATCCAGTGTTTCACATAGTGATATTGAAACTTTTAACTTCCGCAAAGGATCTGGACGCTCCAGTCATTACTGATGCTGGTTGACAACATAACAGTGCTAACATTCTGATCATAATGATACTTGATTTCCTTTAGTGTACCCTGATATACCTGCTTCTTGAGTTACATTCTATATAAAATGCTTAATTCTAACGTAAGCTCATGCGAGATTTGACAGCTACATGTTAAATTAATAATAATTTAGCTTTGCCAACCCCCCCATACACACATCTTTCATGCATCGCAGCACGTCAGCTCCTGCTGTAAGTCAGAGGAAGGAGGCGATGAAATCATTTCCTGTTATCGCCTCAGTGTTTGGTTTCCTGGCAACGCAACAGTGACATCGGAGAGAGGACGACTTCTGAGAGCCGCTTTGATCTTTGAACCTTGTTCCCTAATAACCCTCATCACGCACTGCAGATGAAACGTTAGATTAACTCCTTACTCATAATGAAACCGCGCTGCTTTCGGGGGCCAGACGCTCGTATTGATTGATATAATGAAACATTTGGTCTGTCATGGAAGCCTCAGACAAATCAATCAGCCTTGAAGCCCATTCATCATGAATATCTGATGTCCGTTGGGCTCGCCGTGATCGTGTTTGCATCAACGAGCTCGTGCAGCGTCTTCAGCTAAACCTCAAAATGTTTAGAAAAGCCACACAAAGCAATACACTCGCTCATACACATGCCTTCCATGATCCAATCTATGTTCAAAGACTAGAAACTCCATAACCATGTGAAGTCTAATATTGAGGATCTATACTCAGTATATCAATATTCTCTATCTGGACCCAGTGAAAACACTGTATAGGATCAATGCATTCAGCCTCAGGCCCTGAGATGTTCTATTAACAGTTTCACACAGCCATTTAAATCAGCAGGAGGGTATCGATTCAGAGCCATCCAGTGTATCGATGATGTTGGTTTTTATGACTGGACTGATAGCATGAATAACACAGCAACAGTCTATTCACTGGCTCCTTTGTTGCCAGAAAACTCTGTTACTAGAAATAGCATAAGGTGCGGAATGTGGAAGAAATACAGTAAAAAGTAAATAGAGGTGATAAAAACAACATCTGATTTAATGAGGGCGCTGCAAAGGCTGGCATTTGAGTCCATTTAGTGGAGGCTGGAGTTGAGACGGTGTGAATTTGGCCTTTTTTCAAGGAGGAAAGATTGTAGAAGTTTGTAAAGTGATAAAGTCAATTCCGATGCCAAAAAACTAACAGCGGAAAGCATTTGCTTCTGATTTACAAGGGCGAAAAGCCTCTAAAAACAACATTTAGTCTATCACAAAGTGTATAATCTTTACAGTGAAACTGAGAGATGCTGGAATTATTTTAGTGATCTCTAATGGTGGGTGAAACTGTAGCCCGGGAGGATCCTCCATCAGATCAGCAAGAGGGACCACATCACTGACCACACTGAAACTGGTGATTTGTTCGAATTTTGGGCTACTTCTCCTTCAGTATTTACACACAATTTCAGATGAAAACATTGCATTGATTATAGCTTTAAAACTGGTCTTACATACTGGATCTCACAGCTGTGTTAGTTACTTCCCAGATTCCATTTTGTGAATGGTATTATCGGCTCCTGAAATATGAAAATGCAACATGGAATTATAAATCATAGTTAAAACCTGATTGATTTCATTAGTGCATTTAAGAATATTTGTGTTTGTGCTTTTTTTTTTTCTACTTATTTACAGGAAGCAGGTCCTCTGCAGTGTCATGTTGCACCGCCATCTTTCTACAGAAGCCCAGAACCAACAACCCAACAGTGGCTCCACAGAGGGTGTCTGTTACTTTTAGTGACCACCTTAGGGATGGGTGACATTAGGGCTACTTAGCTGCTTGCTAGATGCCACTAAATCATACACACAGGACTTTTAAAGCGGTTATAATCAATATTTTAAATCAACAATGAATCAAAAGACAAAGTCTGCATGAAAAGGGGTCACTCTTTGTCATAATCCCAGAGAAAGATCGTGTTGAGTCTTGAGTTCTCCTCAGCCCTGTTGATCATTTTATTTTATCTTCCAGCTCATTGTTTTGGCTTTCTTTGACATTTTAGTTCTACTTTTCTGGCCCCATCAACCGCATTTTCAACCGTAACTTCATTTTCAACCAGCTGTGATGGCAGCTCAGATTAAGCCACTCTGCACTGCCTGTCAAGCACCAAAGAGGGAACAAAGTTTGCAATTAGCTGGTGAACATAGTGGAACACTTCACAGCTAAAGAGCCAGATACTATTTATTTTTCCCTTGGCGTAGGTGAAAGCTGAAAAAACAAGCTAACATTTGTGGATATTTGACTTACATGCATGAGATCACCATTAACACTTCAAGTACATTATAATGTTGATCCTTGTCCACTGGATGTGGTGCAGATTTAGAGACTAGCAACTGTCTGCCAACAAATTTGCTATATGACTTTAACATTGTTGTGATGATAATGAGTGATTTCAATGCCAAGTAGAGGATATTTTGACTGATACACGATATTTAATAAAAGGCTAGCACTTTCATTGGTCTAAGGTTAGAACATTTACACAGTGTAATATTTATTTGTTTTGCTAAATACATGTTGGAGGAAACTTTATTTGCTGCCTGGATTTGGTCTATTGACAGGAAATGCTGCTTCATGTACCACAAACAGGGGAGGAGGGTGGAGTGGATGGTGCAATTGTCGAGTTCACGACTTTGACGCTGGAGACCAGGGTTCACAGCAAGTTCAGCACGCAGGCAACAACAAAACAAACAACCAAAAAAAACCTGCGGTTCAATTCAATATTCAGACGGGGAAAGTACACTATCTTAAGTTTAAAGGGGCAAAATATGAGAATTTTGGTTTGAAAGTGCTCAAATTATCGACAGAATATGAAGAAATAGCAGTTTTGACATCATGTCCACGACCTCTATGTGCTGCAGAGGAGAAATAAGAGATATTCACTACAGTTAGCATGCTAACCAGCTAGCCTCGGGCCTGAAAACCTCCTTCTCCTTCTACCAAAGCTCCTGTGCTAGCAGTGTAAACACCATTACTTCCCTGATAGTATGGTTCTAGCTGCACTGCTAACTGAGCTAACAGTAGCCGCAGTCAAATATCTATAAATTGAATACAGTTACATAGAAGCAGTTAGCGATTACTCTGGTGATACGTTGCCCCTTTTTGTTGGGAATATGACTTGAAAATAGCCAGTTCTTACGTATTGCACCTTTAAAGTCAGTGTTGAGATCTACAACCACTGAGCTTGACCCCAGTGTGGGAAGACTATTGTGCCCACGAAATAGGCCACACAAGATGGAGGATAACCTGACACGCGGGTATGCTGACTGTATGGGCTGACTAATGATAGTACAGGAAGCAGGCGGAACAAAGAATAACTAGAGAGTCTGAAACAATGGACATCCACCCGGTGGAAAACAGAAGTGACTGTTCCTTGTGACTTCAGCCTCTGTTTGTTCCTCCATCATTCCTTGTGAGCGGTAATTGCGCAGCGAAACATCCTGTTTTGAGTTACCTAACTCAATAGAGTCACTGCTGCAATAAACAATAAGAGTATTTCCTTAGCTGCGTAATGCTAAGAATGGCAGGGAAATGGGCTGTGACAGAAGAATGTAGCAATTGAAGTTAATGTAGCCTAACATCTTTTTTACGCTTGACGTCCATTTTTTTTGTCCTAAATAAGAGGTCAAGCTGACACGCTGTCTTGTTTATGCTGCTGTAAAGATGACAGTCCCCCCAAAGGATATTATGGATGAATTGATAAGATTCCAGCAGAGGTGGGTGGGTGGCGGCGGGGGGGTAGGAAGGTGTGATTTATGCCAGGAACTTGCTTGCGGGGTGTCCTGGGTCAGGGAGAAACCGGTGGCCAAGGTTGTCTGTGAGAGCAGATTAAGTGTCCAGACATAACCTGTCACTGAAAATACAACCTCAACTGTGGGAGCCGGGAACGGAGCCAGAAAAGTGAATGGCAAGTCCACAGTTTTCCAGCACACGTGGGGGCATAAAAAAATCCCTGCACGAAAACAAGAAAAGGGAAAAAAAAAAAAAAGGATTCTGACAACAGGAAGTGAGGTAAAAGAGGCAGGTGCTGCTTCCTGCCGCTGGGATACAAGTGCGGAGAAGGAAGGAGATTTAAAGGGGGGGGTAGGCGGCTGGGGATTTGGGCTTGAGCAGATGGTGGTTCTCTCACCGTGGAGGGAAGTGGAGCTGAGCGAGGATACGAGGAGAATGGTAAAGAGTGCGGACGGAGGAGGAAGGATGTGAGTCGGTCCCAAGGGGGGGATGAGGTAGTAGGGTTATCCACCGGCTGGGCTGGGCGTGCTCAGTGCAGCCTGGAACCATATGAGCCCAGCGGGGTGGGTCGGAGCAAGTCAGAGGGAGTCTCTGCAACTGCAGGAGAGTGAAAAAACTCAACTAAGACGGGGAGATAAAGAGCGAGAGTTCAGTCCGATGGGTTTGTATCATATCTGAGGATACAGGGTGGTATTTTTCTTGAGTTTAAAGGAGCAGTTTAAGATTTTGTTCAAAAGATTTCTCGAGAAATTAGATTTGTTTGTTTGATCTGGGGGAGATCTGTCAGGCACCTCTGAAGCTCGGTAATTAACACATCATGGAGGCAGAAGTCCTGACGTCGCATCGATAAGTCTTCCTTATTAATTAAATCAATCGCTGCAGCATTTGCTTTTCAGAAGTTTCATTATTCTAAGAAAACCAAGCATGGATTCTTTAAGTAGCTCACGAAAATCTAAAGCCCTCATTAAAATTTTACACTCTACACAACTCTTAAATTACAGACATGTTGGTTCTGTGTGTAAATCTGGCTGTGTTTCCCCTTACCTTGACCTGCACACCGGCCTTACCCTTAACCCTCACCCTTAACCCCTACCACTTACCTCTGCTGTGCTCATATTTAGCTCTGAGCGGGGCGTTACAGGAAATCCAATTTTAATAAGAGGGAAGCACTATTTCATGGGGAAGCATGATTCGACAAAGGATCGCGACGAGCCACGCTCTCTTTTGTCAACACATGACATTTTAATGGCGTTGGTGTTTACATGAGGCGGTGTTCCTTAAAGGCCTCTGAAAGCACAAAATATTGACGAAACAAGTTAAATCTGGATTCGAGTTTTTAGTTGGTCCTCAGCAAGATGTATGGAGTGAACCAATGTACGCTTTGCGATAGGTCGCCATTGATGAGTCGGGGATGAGACTCAAAAAACAACTTGTCTTCCAAATAAGACCTTTAATGCAGCGACAGGAGAGTGGTGTCAACAATGTCATCTAACTCAAATGTTTTCTTCAATATGCCTGACTATTCCTTTAAATTGTCTATGATGCCCTCGCTGTAATTTGCATAGTAACCCGACACCTTTTTTTCTTGTTTTTTAAGAATAGCTGTGCTGAAAAGTGTAATCAGCTTTGTGTCGAACAAAAAGCAGGTGTGTGTGAAGCCGGCTGCAAGGGAGGGGGGGGCAAGGAGCTGAGAAGAGAGGAGGGGGCGGAGGTGGGTGGCAGTGGTGGGGAGGGAGGCAAGGGGGGTTCGCTTTTCACATCCATTTCACCCGAAAAAGAAAAAAAAAGAAAAAGAAAAACCTGAGGATAAATCCCCAAAATAGATTTAGGCTCAAAGTGGCAGACTCCAAGCTGTTTCTCTTTGCCATACGGCAGCTGTCTTCAAACGTCTGGGATGACACAGCAAGCATCCTGTTTATTGACTACCAGCAGGAAACGTTTTCAATGCTAACAATGTGCGCTACTTACAAGTCTCCTTGCTGCTGCTGCTGCTGCTTCTGCCTCCGTTTTTTAAAATTCATCCCTCTCCCAAAAAAAAAAAAGTGTGGGGGGGGTGTTAACTCGAAAATGAACCGTCGAGGGGGAAAGCTGTGCATCAATATTCATTCATGCAGAACATGCATTGTCAACTCGAAATAGAGACGGTGATGAGTGCTGCATTTATTTGTCATTTACCTCCTGGTATGCTAATATAATGAGGTCTGCACACCAAATAACCAAAGCCAGCATGAATACTGATTCTGTGCCGTGTTTCCGAATGCAACCGGCGCACAGAGAACACAAATACTGCCTTTAGGCTTTCTCTCTTTTTTTTTTTTTCTTTCCAATTCCTCGAGAGAATACTTAGTGATAATAGTGGGCTACATTTTCCTTAGAGGCAGCGAGGAGAAAATTATATTATTCCATCAGCATAAGGTTATTGCATTATGTGTTCCTTATGTACTTCAATAAGCAATAAATCTTGAGGCAGGGCACCAGTAAAGCTGCACAAAAGGTGGAGCACATCCCTGCTTTTATTGATGACAGTTTCCGGTGGTCCGACGGTCACGTCTCCTGTTAGAGAGATCAGCAGGGACGGTACGAAAATTACTAGGGGGTCAGAAAAGATGAAGGGAAGATGAATCTGACTGTCTTTAATAGAGACTTTGTGATATTTATTCTATCGACAAAATGAAAAGTGACATCAAGATATCTCTTGGCTGTGAAAAGTTTTGGGTTTAAAGTTAGATTTATTTCCTTCTAAAAAAGGTCTCAGGTCTAGGTGTGACATACATAAATATTGTGAAATTATCACACGGCTCAATCCATGTAGAAATCCACATGGGCTGTATTCAGGAGCCCAGCTATCAGGGTGACGTCACAGCTACATTATCTGCACACAGCCACACACCCGGCGTGGCCCCGGCTGCTGAAAATGCCGGCATAGCTGACGCTAAAACAAAGACTGCTCAGGCCTGTGTGAGCTGACCAATCAGGGAGGAGTTAAAACTGATGATGAATAGAGGTGCTGCAGAAATGGAGCAACTCTTAATTAAGGCTGAGCTTCTCTGCTTTTCACCATTGTGTCATGTGTGACATAAGTATTATGTTTCAGACCCTGGTGCAAAGCTTTTTGATAAAAATATAAAAACACAACATTCTGCCCACCTCCCCACATCAGTGATTTTCATACAGTCCCTAAAGTCGAGAAACACATTGGGATGATTTAGCTCCTTTAAATCGCTATGATTTGAAATGTTTGATCTAATATTTCGACTCTGAATATACACCACCTTGAGTGTTCACCTGCTTACTACCAACATCCCTCCCACAGTCAGAGAAACACAGTGCTCTCCTCAGATCGGACCGTTTCGATGATTTACGAGTCAGTGCACGTACAGGAGCGCTATAACTTTAAGATGTGTATATAACAGCAGGGATACACAGTTTACTGTATGCCATCACAGGTTAGCAGCACTATCTCTAAGATGCACAGTGTAAACATCAGGGCTGCCAGGGAGCACGTTTACTGGAGACAGAGTGAGTCAGGTCTCAAGGGGTTACGCCAGGACTCTGGATGTCTGCGTCATCTCAACCATAATGGAGCCTTCAAGTTAAGCTACAGCGGCGCAGGAGAAAACACGACACCGGCATTGACCCGAGGGCACGTGGCTTTGTATCGGGTGACAGTGGGGGCTTGTGGCCCTCTGTAGCCTTGACACGCGGTTCTGAACGGGAAATTGAGCGTCTTTGTTCAGAGAGACGGCTATTTTTTGTTAGAAACGCTTCAACAAGATGGTCCAGCCGCGACGGTCTGCACCTTTTAAATCGTCCACAATGAATTTTGAATAGATTTTTATTCTCATTACCGTTGAAAGTGACCCCTTGCTAATTCCATCCAAAGGGTTCTTTCAAATATTTTCTTTTTTTTTTTTCAGGCACATAAAATAGCAGAAAAGAAGAACGTTGGGCACAAATGTCATGGTTGTAATTAAGGGATGGGTCTCCGATGTGTGTGTGTGTGTGTGTGTCCCCGCCGTGAGTGACATTGTTTATGTTTCACTTATCTCTGGCAGATGTTGGCTGAGTGAAATTGAATTCCTGGCAATGAGGGGGGAGAGATCACGGCGTGCATCCTATTTTTTTTTTTTTTTTTACGTCTGGGGACAGGATTTCTCCTGGCCGGCCTTGATCCCTTGATTGTCTGCCCCGTGATGTTGTTGCTGGATAATGACAAAGGTCGAGGGTGAAACAGGCTTTTCCTGAGTCACAGGGCCAAGGAACCACTGTCACCCTGTTGATATGAATCCGATAGCAACATCTCAAAGACGTGGAAATGATGGGGGGGGAAAAAAAACAAGTCTCTTATTCACAAATGATGTGTAGTAATACAAATCAGCTGTGTAACTCTTTTATCCAGCGGTAGCCGTGCTGCTGAATTACAGGCCTCAGCCGCTCCTCACAAGTTTGAGTAAAACACATATCATGCCTGGTTTATGGCTCTTCATATTTCTGCCTTTTTCCACATTATCAGGCTGGACTTGTAAATCTTCCCCGAAAGATAAATCCTGCGGTGATAAAATGCAGTCAGTCATCTTTATTGGATTCCTGAGACTGGTGTGAAAACGGCAAGATGAAATTGCTGCTCGCAAATAAAAACACGGCGGAGCACCCTGAGTGAAAGGCTTCGCTCGTACGCTGAATGGCACGCATTTATCTAAGAACAGAAAAAAAAGAACTCGGAGCCGCTGTTTGTGCTGCAGCCGAGCCTTTCTGTTGGTTGGATGATGCAGCTTCAATTTACTGTAAAACCAATAGAGAGCGTGAGGGCGAGAGGGAAAAAAAAAAAAAAAAAGAAATAAAGAGAGCAATTGGATGTCATTTGCTGAGAGGCCAGGGCTCATGTGTAGGCGCTCTCTTTCCTCTTGTTTACCCCGAGCTGATTCCTAACCCGGGACAACAACCCTGAACAAACATGACTATCAGCTGATATTGCAGCGGTCTCCACGAGCATGTGCAGATGACACTCATTACCCAGCGCGGGTCAGGGAGGCACACAGGCAGCAGTCACACAGCAACAACACATGGCCGGCTTCGTTATGCTTGATTGAAAAAAAACAACAAAAAAAACTATTTGCCCTCCAGAGAAAGTTCAAACAATAATAATAATTAAAAAAGACTAAATTAAAATAAAAACTGCAGCAGGAGGAAATGGAAAAGTAACTTGTGCCAAACAATCACAGTGTGTCCTCCAGTTGTTAACACCTGCCCGTGTTACTCTCCCTCGTTGTGTAGCTGTCGTTATGCAATGTGCCGCTGAACGATGACATAATCCGAGGCGTAATAACCTGAGTGGGTCTGTTTCGTGGCTGGTGTTTACAGCGGTCGCCATGGCGCTGTTGATATAGGAGGCGCACGCGATCATCCCGTACGGACTCCCCCATGTGCTCAAGATTAAAAATCAATGGAGGAACAAATTACAATCAAAGGGCAATGTTCTGGCGTTGTACTTGAACGAGTGCAGGAGCATTAAGTTGGCAAAAAGACTACAGGAGGATCCATGTGGAAGGTCAGATAGGCCAATGACCTGATGCGAGCGTGGCTGGACCGCACGTTCTCAGTTAATAGAGAACAGGCTTTTAAATATTACTTCCTGTCTGTCTCGGACCTTTGTTATTTTTTCACCAGGCTTCAGTGTGAAGGTTACACTGGCCTGCGAACAGTCTATAGGCTAGTTATGTTATATTTTACTATGATAATGACTTCCAAACACCATGCATCAGAGTTTCTACCGCCCCAACTGTGCACATGTGCTGTTCAAAGGTGAACTTTGACCCTGCAAGTCTGTCAAAGCTGCATCCAAACTGGAAACAAGTTGCTCAGTTTTTTGTTAGTTTTTTTGCTCATACAGGCTTCAATTGAAGTGAATACTTCAGTGACAAATAGTTGCAGAGCAAGTGTAATATGATCGGACCTTAATGGCAGAACTCTGAACCCACTGACATTTAACTTATCCAATAAGTGCACATCTGCGTCCTTCAACCAGTAGTTCAGCAATTACTGTGATCTAATTATCGTAACGCAATTGTGAGTATTGCACCTCAATAAGGGATGAACAGCTGAGACAGATATCCTGACTTTGATTTTTAAAAAAACAAAACTATTGGATCGTACCCTTCCCATGAACATCAAATTCAATTCCTTTTCAAGACTTTCCAAGAAGGCTCTCATATTCAAGGATCCAGCACAGCACGGCACAGATCGAGGTTTGTTACTGTGACAACACTGAGCAGGCTTTACAGAAGCTCACAGGCAACAATTAAAGTATAACTCCACTAATATTACACATAAAGGTGCATTTACATGTCCGGGGGAGTACCACTGCATATGTGAAAAAAAGTATTATGAAGCCTTTTGTGGCTGCAGAGGAAGCTTCATGTAATAGGTTACATTGCCTCTAATAATGTCACTCAACTGGTGAGTTGCACTGTGGGTAATTTTGGTGCAGTCCACTGGCCGAGCATTTTACTCCTACAAAACATCATATAACGTTTAAACACAAATGATCCAGATTGATACGACAGAATCAGATATATCACCTTTACAAATTCATCAATTCTTCGTCCTTCTCAAAACCTGGCGCCTACATTACCCACGGTGCAACTTAGCCACACATGCAGACAGCTGAACGTAGCCTATTTGATATGAATTTATCAAAATAACTTAAGATGTCTAAACTTGCACAAAATAAGTCAATTCAAGCACTTTCATAGACCAATGTCTATTTTCAAAAAACTTCCAATGCCGTAACCCCCATCCCCCTCCGATTCCCATACTTTCAAGGATGTCTCTGCACCATGCATTAACAAGATTAAGGGTCCACGGTATGCTAGTTGCTCTGTGAGGCTGCACTTGGGAGCCAAAGAGGACGTTATATAGCTATTTCCACAGGCTGAGCAGTACACCTCGAGTTAAGTAAACACGCATTCAGGTGTCAGATCGGTGGAGTACACCCGGATAAACTCCAGCCTGACGAATTATCACCGTTTCTCCTGCACAATATAAAAGTGAACTCTCAGCAGATATTGTGTGTCTTTGTCAGCCCTCGTGCTGGCTGCTCACCAGCAAGTCTTTCGGACTAATTCTCCGCTAATGTAGATTCAGACTGTGTGGCTATATATTATCTGTAACCGTGAACACAGCCATACAGTATTTATCTGCCCTTGACTATACGGATGATAGGCCGCTGAATGGAACAGCAACAGTTGGCACGCTCCCAACTTCCGCGAGCCGGTTAATAAATAAAATCCCTTTACTGTAATAATTCATCCTACATATCTTGTCTGGGCATCGCACGCATGCAGCAGCAGGCTCCTGAAAAAGGCAACGGGGGAGCGTGAAGGTGCCCTTCAAGACGCCTGAGTAAAAACGCAAATTCTGTACATTGAAAAAGGACCACCAGAACTAAACCCATTACGGCTCCAATTTGATCCCTTGTAGCATGAAGTTGACCCCTTTATCTGCGCCGCAGATTGAACTGAAGTAGCGGCAGGAGTTGCGCGTGGAGGACAGTTATCATTCACAGCTGCTTTTTTTTTTTTTTTAAAGGGGGTCTTGGGTTTTAAATACACAGATAATGGGAGCGAGGAAGGCACATTATTAGGAAAAGCGTACGGAGCTGAGGGGTGGCGCCATCAGTCAAAGAAGACATTAGAGATTTAGATCAATCCCGTTATATAGGAGAGTGTATGCACAATATGGCTGATCTCCATATTCATATGTGTAGCTCTGCGCCGCGTCATTAATAATCCCAAAGGTGGTCCATAAACTCCATGGTGAAAGCGATGGAAATTCAATATGAGTGAGCGGATGGTGTAGGGCCTTCAAATATGTGGGGGTTTTGATTAGGGTACACGGATGGGGAAGTGGATAAGGAGAAGATATAAAAGCAGCCGCACATCTGCATCCCCACAGGAGAGCTTTTGGAGAGGAAGATGAATATGGATTCCCATTAGAAAGCGAATAGTTCATATCCAGGTGATTTGTTACGAGGTATCTGCAGCTCAAATCTCCGCTCCCTTCCTCCATTCCTCCATCGCCCGCCACCCCTCCGCCGGAGTCATTTGCGGAACGAGATTCCTCGAGACACCCCAGATTAAAATGCAGCAGAATGAAGTGGCAGGTGGCAATCACTCCCCCCCAACCCTCTCCCTTCATATTCCCCCCTCCCTCCCTCCCTCCCTCCCGGCTCTTATTTTATTGAAGTATAAAAAAAATAAATAAATAAAAGAAACACCTCCAAGAGATTTCGGGAACATCGGTCACAACCTGATGCTAACGACGTCTGATGAAAGGGCGGGAGATGAGCGCGGGAGATGGAAATGCATGCAGGTGCCCGGAGCGAGCATCAGCAATGAGGCTCCATAACAAGACACCATAAATAATAACCAGCCATAGCTTGAGCAATTTCTGACAAATGCTCGGCGGCGTGCCCTGACGCCGTTTGGTTTTGGGTAACGATGCTCACCTGGAGGAAACACAGAGGTTTGTTTTTGGGGGTTAGGGGGGGATGAGGGATGTTCTCGCAGCGACGCAAGACGCATTGACCTGGTTTCCCAGAATAGAGCCATTAAATACAACTTCACCCAATGACATGGTTGGAGTTTAGCAAACTTTCCCCCGCCCCCGCGACTTAGCCGCGAATGCGGATCCCAGTATCAGCTCATCGGAATACGTTATCCGCAGCGCCCTCTTTTCCGCGTCGTGGAAATGGCGTGCCAAGGTCAACATGTTTTCGCAGCCGGGAGATACGTCGAGGTCAAAAGTTTATCGAAGAAAAAGAAAGTCCCCATTCATGCCGGCACCCACGGACGGACAATGGGTGAAGATGTAGATCACGACGGGACAATGCTGCTGACCTCAGTCCCTCCCTGCCACATTCACCTCCATATCTTTGCACCGCTTCTCGGTTTTTTTCGCACCAAATCAATAGGAGCCGTGTAGAACGGCTGACTGGAAATTACCTGCAAAAGTAATGACAAAAAATATCAATAGGTGTAGATAATGTGGCTGCAAATGTCTTTATTGCCATGACTGTAATGGAAAGCCATTATCATTTTACTGCTGAACTCCCCAACCAATTGTAATTGCAGTATTATAGCCTATTGCAGGACGGGTTGTGATATTTTTACTGACGCGGCTTTTGTATTTCCAATCAGTGGAATGAGCAAACAGTGAGATAGCCACAGCCCTCCCTTTTTGTAAAGGTAGTAGTGCTTTTTTTTTTTAAAACGTGTTTCAACACAAACCTATGAGAAAGGAAGCTTGTATTTTTTTGTTTTCACCCCGTCTTCCAGTGACATGTCCTAACCGAGGGCCCCCCTGGTGCAATGTACCCCAGTCAATCTGCGTATAGTGTTCCCTGGCTGCCGCATTTTGTTTGACAATGAGGCTGGAGTTCCTCCGCTTTTGTTGAGCATGTGCAGGGAGATCAGCGTCTGTGTGTGTGTGTGTGTGTGTGTGTGTGTGTTTACAGTGGGCCGTGATGATAATTCCTGCCAGGCATCTCAGATATGCAGGTGCTTGCGCATGTTTGCTCACGAGCGCCTCACCCTTTCCATTGCCGCTTCCCGCTTGGAACGGGATCTCCAAGAAAAACAGCGAGGGGCGAACATAAACACGGCGCGTACAGATTGATGAGCATGAAGCCGTGTTATATAAGCCAGTGCTATTCAGCTTCTTTTTTTTTTTTGGAATGGGGGGGAGTGTTTGGTGGAGGTTGGCACAACACACTTGATGTTGCGCTTGAGAGAGATGTACAACGCCGGCCGACTGTCAAAACACCTGGCATGTTGCAGCACGCCGCATTTGCACTTGAATGTCTTCACGTCGGGGTTTCCATAGCGTAGTATTTCAAGTATGTTGCACAACACGCTGTCTTGGTAGCAGGGGTAGAGATGACAGATGTGCGAGGCTGCAGTTGCGCCGAGCACTTACAAAAGAAAGGAACAGGACGGAGCCCGTTTACGACACGGGACAATCAATCCAAACATGCGCGGCTTGACTGTTTTATGCTTTTCTAAACGCAGCAGACTGAGGAGTTTCTCCGTCCCAGGTGTAGCTTAGAGTAATGGCCATGAGGCTTTTTAAAATTGTTGCTGTGCCAATTAAAGCGGCTCATCAGACACTGATGGTGGAGCTGTTGTTAGTCTAATTAGTAGCCACGGGCCATGTTGGAGCCTCAGTACTCTGGCTATAGCATTAGCTTTCATATGAACAAGTAATCACTAGTCCAGTTTCTGGTTGCAAATCCTCTTAAGAATGTCTTATTATTGAACAAACAGCTGCGGCCATTTGACGGCGTGTTTATTGCCGAGTTTGCTCTTTATAAGTCCAGATATCTTTGTCCATCTTAGACGAGAGCCCCCCTTCATTAAAAAGTGTGTTTTGCTTTATGACACTTCAAGGTTTCATGACTGTGCAGAATGCTTTGTGACACCAGAAGGCTGTTTTTAAATTAATCCGCTTAATTGATGATTTTACACATTAAAGTGTCTTTACAGTGTGTTTACTGTAAAGTGACAAAAGTAGAACGGATCCTTTTTTTGTGGCTCCAGAGGAAGATGCAAGTGATCAGATAAGTTGACTCCAGTGATGTCACCTAGTGGTTTCGTTGCATTGTGGGTAACTTAGGTGCCAGGATGTGAACAGAAAGAACGATGTGTGGTACAAAAATGGCCATATCTCTGATACTGCTGTATGGACTTTGATCATTTGTTTTGAAAAATGTCCAAAGTGAGTCCACAATGAGGGCCGCAATAACAAAATTGGTGGATTGCTTTTTAAAACCACAGTACTCGCAGTGTAACTTAGCCACTGAGTGACATCATCGGAGGCAATTTGTCAGATTACGCGCAGCTTCCTTTGGAGCCACAAAAGGCTTTGTACAATTTGTTTTTCACGTAGACCCCCCAAAGGCATGTAAACACAATTCAGTGTGTAAAATTGGAGGAGTTGCCCTTTAAATTAGTTTCCTGTACAATAGTTCCAAGTGTAAAAAAAAACAAACAAACCGTCCCCCGCTTTGATGGTGATGCAGGGCTGTAGAGAATCAAACGTTCTCAGGAGATGATCTGCTGTGGCGACAGGCTTTGTAGAGCGCTCAGTCTCCTGACTCACTGTGATGAGCACATCTGCTGAATCAGAAGTCAGCAACCATCCTCCAAACTTTACACATTGTAGTTCTTTGTTCTCCTTTCTTTTTAACTTACTTTGAACTTTTGGCTTCCCGCCACTCACATTCACATTGCGCACACATCAGCAAACAGATACTTGAGTTCGCATAGCTTTTGTTTCATATGTATTACATCATAAATGATGTAGTATTACTGGCAGTACACTGGTTTCGATTTGTGGCGTACATACTGTATTTAGTCCGGTCTCACTTTAGCTCGTTCTCCTTATGCTCAGTTTTGTCTTTGCCGAGGGCCACTTCCTCCTGCTCGCTTCTGTCCGGTTCACGTTCACTTCTCGTGGCTCCAGGTTTAGTTCAACTCTTTCGGGCCCAGAACTTTTTTTGTTGCACAAACGTGCGAATGACTTTCTACATTTTTTGGGTAAATTAATCCCCGTGTGACTCCTCTCGCCTGCCAACTCGGTGGCTCAGTGGTGGGATCAGCCGGTTCTTTTTCTCTTTCATTCATTACAGCAATTCAAACATCATGAGTCATGCAACAGTAAATACAACAAAAAAAATATATGACTCAGTGTCGTTGTTTCCTTGTGGAAGAACGTTGTTTCAAACTCCTGCCATTTCAAAAAAAAATTTTCTATCTTTAAGGGTCTTTAAGATTGACTCTTCTCAGTTCCGAGTTTTCTTCCTGTGGTGCCATAGTTTCTAGCACTTCTTGGCCGAAATGGGCTCATGTTCAAGATGTTCAAGATTTGAAACCAGTGAATTCATTAATTTTTTGGTGTATAAACAACAATGGTCACAACATTTAATACATAGGATTCTAATACAGTGACACAAATGTTCCATTTTGACACTCAGCACAACGTTGGAGTGAAAACAAATGTGGTGCCAGCATGAATACAATACCTGAACCAAAATCTAAACAGACAACATTTTGGGATTGTTTCACTAAACTGCTGTTATGTTGTTCACAATGATTCAAATCAGTTCTGAAGGGCTGTTCCACTAGCTCAGTTTGTAGCGCTTGCACCCCATGTACAGAGGCTGTGTCCTCGCTGCGACGGCCCGGTGGTTCCACCTGCTGCCCTTTGCTGCGTGTCATCCCCATTTCCTGTCATCTCTGTAAGCTGTCCTATAACTTAAAGCCGTGACAAGGCCCCAAAAATACATTTTAACGTCCAATTTCCTCGAATACAGTTAATGTTTGATCATACTTGGCCACAAAAATCACAACTCCAGCTGAAGTACGGAGTTACGAATGGGGCCAGAGTGCACACCCTCCTGCCCTTCGCCCTCTCGCTCGTCCTCCTCAGGACAGCAGGTCCCATCAACACTGTCGTCCCGCTTCACAGCCGTGACGAGGCACCATTTGGCCAGAAGATGTTTAACCATGTCCCAGGGCACCAGCTGGCACTCAAACGCACTTCACATTTCCCTCCAAAGTGAGCCTCCTGTCGTCCGCCAGTGCTCCCAGGAGCTGAGAGGAGGGGCGGGGATGGGGGGGTCGAGAGGAGGGGAGGGCTAACAGGCAAACACTAAAGGTTACCATCCCCATTTCACATCAAATATCAAGGACACCAGTAATTACCGCATACAGCTGAGAGGTTCCGACACCGGCGTAGGGTATCTCTTCTATCTGACCTTGCGATAGCCCGGACTGAAACGCTAGGAGCTCATACTGGGAGGGTGACTACAGAGGGAAAAGAAGGCTTGAAAATGACACTCACTAATTACAATGCTCCCGCAGTGCACTGCACCCTAATTGTATGTCAGGATGTGTCCAGTACTGCCGTCTCTCTGGCATAGGTTCTCGAGAAAATAGATTTCTCCCTGGATTTGATCCCATTGCCTCGGCCGCAAACACAAGCCCGCTCCCCTCACCTTTTTGTCAATGTCACGAAGCATAATACGAGTTAAAGACCCCGCCAGCCATCTCGGCCGGGTTAAATTTATATTGAAGGTTAACTGGGAACACACATAAAGCGGCGAGGACGGATTAAGAGAGAGAGAGAGAGAGAGAAAAAAAAGGAAGAAGCATAAAACTGGTAGGGAAACACAGACGAAATTCACAGCGCTTATTAACATCCCTCTGTTACTCAGTGTTGCGTGTGGCTGGGGCTGCAGAATGAACCGAGGGTGTGAGTGTGTGAATTTCTGCTCGTCTGCTTTGTGGGTGGGCACGGGGCCGGGGCTGCATGTGCTGGCTGGGCTAATACGGAGTCAACCGGGAGAATTTGATCCCTGGTTTGGAAGGCCAGGCGCATTGTTAAATTCCCGGATTAGGCGGCTGTAAAGGGAGGGAATGTTAACTGTGCTGGTCAGCAGGCTCGGCCGGGATCAGCGCGCTTATTGAGGCCGCTCCGAGGCGGCTGCCACCGGCTGATAGCGTGAGATGACATGACGCCCGGCCGCGTCTGTCGCTCCCCGCTGACCCACATATCACACCTACGTACAGAAAGTCCCAAATAACTGTGCTAAAATCTGCCGTGCCTGTTAATTAATTCTCACAATGGGTCAGCCAGCTGCGGGCTAATGTCGAACATGCTTGGACTGCATGTCTGACTCAGCTGAGAGTTTGTCCTAGAAATAAAGAAATGAGCCGGCTCCGCCTCCACGACATCAAACTAGATAAAAGAGCACACTCTCTATGAATAAATGTTTCCGCAATATGTTTACAGCTAAGGCGCCCGAGCTCAAAATAAGAATCCCCACAATATAGCACACCTGCGCTAAGAATAGCCGCGATGCATAACTGTAACTGTGGCATGTATGAGAGGGGGTGCATGTCTTACAATGGAAGCGAGGAGTGGGGAAGTCTCCAACCGAGAATGATCAATTAGAAGCTCGCTCAGGTAGCCCACGCGCTGTCACGGCTTATTTGGGTTGTTGTTGCCACTGCCGTTGTTTATTGAGCCCCAGCCATTAGGGTTTGTTGAGGAAGAGGTGGTGCTGTGCGTCGGCGCTTTGCACCCCCCACCCTCTTGTTTTGTTCCCCAGGGAAGGCAGCCGTGTCTCCAGTCATTACAGGCTGTGTGTTTGAGGTGAGCGGGCTGCTGTGTGTCTACACTCGGCTCTTCAGTCTTTTCGAAAGCCAGCCGCTCCCCTCCCGCCCGCCCGCCCGCCCGCCTGCCTGCTCAGTCTGAGTTTGTGCTGCAGCGGGGAGGCAGTGGCTCGTGTCATTGCTCTCTGGGGCATTGCCCCGGCCCTGTTTGTCTGTCTGTTTACCTGTCTGCTTTAGTCTGCCAGCTTGTCTGTCCGTCTTTTCGTGTCACCTTCCTGCTGCTGCGTGGTGGGCCTCGTGGTGTCTGTCCCGCTGTAAGGCTTCAAAATGACACCGGTTTGGTGCTCAGGGCAGAGACAAGTTCACACACTCTTCATTATTAGCGTCAACATGTTGTGCTGTGGAATGGTTGAGTGTTAGTCAGTGCTTGTTAGGGCAGCGGCAAGGGTGCCAGGGTGGTGCCCATTAAAATGGGCTTAATTTGGTTTTAGGGAACTGCATGTTGTGATCCACAGGAGGCTTTGCGGTGTTTTCTTTGCTTGACTGTTATCACTATTAATAGTCAGCATTGGAAAGTAACCAGTGTATTGACTGCACACACTGCTACTTTGTACAGACTCCATTTTACAACTCACGATATTTACATAAAATTCGAAATTGAGCAAATAAAATAGTTATTCAGTGAATAAAACCTCAAACAACATAAACTAGTTACAGTTAGCGTTACAACATAAAAATATGTTTTTAATATGTTATTATAACAATAATATATGAAACTGAATGAGAATTTTTCATGCGCAGTGGGTACATTTGGTACATTTTGCTGATAATACTACCAAATTGTAATATTATTACTCTTTCTTTAAAGCGACCATTTGAATAAGTAGCCTATTTAAGTTCCTGCTGAGAGTTTTATCATAAGGTTGATCCTTTATTATTTAAATAAGTGGAAGCAGACAACTTTTAACGTTCCCCAATGGTATTAATGTCGCCGTCAACTGAATGGTTTTCCATCTTCCTCGTAGTAGCAACTGCCAACAACGCAGGACCAAAATGTGACTTTATTTATCGATTTAGTCGCTAAGGAAGCTGTGAAAATTGATAGAAATGGTGCCAGGCTGCCAGATCCGCAAGTCAACCTTCATTTTCCTGGCTGATTTTGGGCCAAAGATTTTTTTTGCCAAGTTTAAAACAAATCTAAATGCATATGGTGTCATCATTCTATAACCAATACAGCTATTGCCAGTTTAATTGAAAATGAAGCTACTACTAGCACACGGTTAGCCTAGCATAAAGACTGGAAACAGCTAGCATGTATTTGTAAGAAAATATACCTGCCATCATTATGTATTGTTCCTTTAATCCCTACTGAAACTGTGTCAAAAAAATCACGTTGTCATTTTAAACAAGTGGTCAGCTGCCAGACTAGTTCCCAGCCTGGCGCGGCAACTTCCTGGAGCCCTATCGTCACTCTGAAGTTGACGGGCGACCGGCGGAAATCCAGGAAGGTATTTGCAGAGTAAACAGAGAAGATACAAGGTGTTAACTTGTGAGCTTTGGGGGTGCTGGTAGGCTGATATTGTCGTGTTTGGACAGAGCCAAGCTAGCGGTGACCTCTCTTTTTTTCCAGTCCTCGTGCTAAGCTAAGCTAACCGGCTGCTGATTGTTGCTTAATATTTGGCGTGCAGAGGTCAATCTGTCAATCCTTTCATGAAACTCTTGGTAATGAACTGGTAGGAGTATTTTACTCAAATGTTGAACTACCACTTTAAAAGATCTCGGCACTTCTTCTGCTATGACTCAGGACACAAAGCATCATTAGCAGTAGGCAGTTTAGCGGTTGCAGTAGTAATAACAGAAGTTAAAAGTTGCAGTCTCTTAATGGTCCCATACTGTAGGAAGTTCTATCTAATTGCAGACTGGGAGATCGGCCTCAAAGAGGCAGAGGGTGAACAGAGGTGCTGCAACAACGGACAGTGTGAGAAGACAACATGCGTTTTTGAGCATTTAAGCATGTAAACATCTTGTGGTAGACACCCAAGAAGAGAATAAACCTGAAAATGAGCATAACGCTGGACCTTTAATGAAAGCGCTTGAAAGTAGCAGCGGGAGTATTAATGGCAGTGTTTGAACTGACTCATTAACTGCCTCATCTACCTATAAAGAAGACTTCAAACTTCCCTAGTCAGGCATCACTCTGCCCCAGCGTCTATCTGACAAGTAATTAAGGCCATTAGTATGCACAGTTTGCACTCGGTATATTTGTTTATGTCAGCCCCATTCCCCAGAGCCTGAGGTGGTGTGATGGCATAATTCACCACTCAGTCTGTATTCCCGGAAACTGCTGCTCGGAACAACAAGTTTCATTGGAAAGCAGTCATGAGATATGAATGAGTCACTCTCAGCTGGGCAGAGGTATCTGCTGAAGGGGGGGGGAGAGAGAGAGAGAGAGAGGGAGAGGGAGAGAGAGAGAGAGCCTCTAACATCGATGATTATCATCTGATTGCCGCGGCGACCAGATGATGATGTACAAACAGGAACACATGTTGTTCTGTGGCAACCTTGATGATTATTTATCGAGCCTGTGTTTGCCTCGTTATTGTTCGCCCCGAATGGGAACTGAATCCTGCAGCGTACGGGTCACCTTAGATCAAAGTGCTCGCTCAAGTGTTCACTCTCACAGCATATCCATTATGTAAGCTTGGGAAAACGGACTTACAAGGGTGGAAATGAATGGGGCTAACATGGTAACAATTATGCTAAAGCAAAAAAAAAAAAAAACCCACAATGGAACACGACAAAAGCAACGGCATAATAGGTTATGGAGGGACACAAGGGGTTTCAGGATAGGATTTCCTTTTGATAGGGAAAGAAAACACCTAAAGTGTGGGGACAGAGGGAGGGCGACGGAGGGGAGGAACTGGTGAAAGGAAATGCCGATGACACACAGATCAAATAAATGACATAACTGTTCAAAGTTCAGCAGCGTTCACTGGCAAGTGAGGTCATAGTGGGCAGGATTTGTTACTTTGGCAACAGCAAGCTGTTAGCCTGCCCACTATCTGTGTCCTAATGTACAGACAGGCGCTGAGTCAACAAAGCCCGTGTTTGGAGTCAACCTTTAAAAGTCACGACCTTAGCAAAAGGTGCAGTGCAGCTGATGTGTTTCCTATACAGCATCGGAGAGCTAAAGTTCACACTCGGCATTAGCCGCTGTTGATGAGCTCTCCTGACAAAAAAAAAAGCACAATTATAATAAAGTAGCGGCTCACGGTAAAGATTTTCCAAAGTTCATTCTTTACAGTGCCATAAAGTCGGCTCTGACGAATCTTATCCCGCATGTAGATCCACACAAGGAAGCAGAATCTTAATGATGATGACCGACGGCTTACTCACGGGGCCGCAGCGCCAAGTTTCACTTTAAGTCATTCATTAGAAACTTAACCAATTGGAGAAAGTCCCTCTACCTGTGACAAACAAAAGTGTTTCTCTTTCCTCTGTGTTTCGGTTCAGTCCTCCGATCGGCAAGAGCAGCAGAGGACTCGGATGACTTCAATCCGAAACTGATCTGTGACCCAGATCAGCGGCAATAAGCGACAGATCTCGGTCGGGATAAGCATGATAAGCACGCAGCGGAGTCACATTGTTCAAAGTTGTGTGTGAGGACAAACACCCCCCCCCCCGGGCAGAGGCTCCGTCTCCCAGGTCACTGGCTCGGAGGGAGACGTGAACTCAGATAGCACAGTGAGGGAGTTACATCGTAAAACACAGATTCGGTATCAGATTGTGACCAGGTACAAAGGAGCTTATCACTGTAAGGGATTTCTCTTTTTTTATTCAGCAGATCAGCTCAGTTCAACAAAGTGAGGACGCTCCTCCAAAGTACAAACACGCGCGTTGTTAGTCTTTTTGTACGGATTAAAAGTCAGCACTGGGATCAGCTTTAGGTTGGGATTAAAGTTCAATCTCAGCACTGAACAGTGAGGGTTAATGAGTGACTGCAAGGCTTTTCACATGTATAGGAATACAATCACACGTCTGTGCCCGTGACCCCCCCCGGCCGCAGAGCAAATAGGCGCTATACGTGAAGGATGAAACAATGAACAGAATGAACATTGTAAATAGTTTTGAGATCCAAAAACTTTGAGCAATGATTTCCTGGCTCACAAAATTATATAAAAGAAAAAATGTTATAGACTTCTACACATTCAGGGCTCGAGGCAGTTTTATTGCCGAGACGGGCCGCCTCGCCTGAAACTAGGTCATAAAATTCATACACTTTTATGAAATGAAACATTAACCTTAAAGGAAAAGTTCACCCAAATATGTAGATTCAGTCATTATCTACTCAGGATCGTGCCAATGTAAAGTCGGGTGAAGTTTGGTAGTCCACAAAACATTCCTGGAGCTTCGCAGCAAGACAGCGCCGCAGCATTCTCCCGAACAGATGAAGAAGATGAGGAAGAAATTAATAAAATGTGGAAAAACTCAAACAAAATGGGTCCATATAGCTCGTAATCTGAGTTTTTGGAAGCGCCGGGATCCCAGAGTGATTTGATGAAACTACTGCTTTTACCTTTGCAGCTAAAGTGAAGATTTACTTCACTTTCAGAAAAACGTATTATGCAAGACAAACTGAAACGCTGTGTTTGTATTCATTTATTTATTTAGATTTTTTTTTTTACATTTGTTTGTTTACATTTTAAAACTGTTGTGTTGTGTATGGAGAAAGCTGCAATGCTGTTTTGAGAGCCCTTTAGCTTTGAGAAGAATCCATAGGGTGGCTATTGTTTAGGCTGTTAGTAGGCAACATACTAAACAATAGCCATAACAGTGTATAAACAAAAGTGATCATGAGACAAGGTGCGTCACGATCGGGGTGGTTTACCTCCTCAGCCAAACTGTTCCACGAGGGAAACCCCGAACATTTGTGGATGTTGCTGGAATTGTGGCGGGGGGGACAAAAAGTAGGTTTTTAAACTGCCACAAGAGAATAAAACTAGAAACAATCTGGGTTTTCATTTTATATCAGAAGGTTGCCTCACCTGAAACGAAGACGACCGCCCCCAGCATTGGATACACTTAATGAAATAAACCATTAACCTTCAGGAGAAAAGAGCAGAGAGCGGTTATTGTTTAGGAAAAGGAGTATTTTAGTAACTTCAGGTCCCCACACAGGAAGAAAATATAAATCAGTGAGTCAGATTTTCCACTAAAGTCCTTGAATTCAGGCCGATTAAGACAACAATTTCTCCTCTGTGACAAGAGTGACTAACGCATTACAGCTGATATAGTTCCTGTAACACAGTGTGATATGAAACTATGAGTCAGTCTCCAGAACTGGGTGATAAGAGATCCTGTATCGGAGTCTGAGAACACCGTAGTCAGCTCGGCGTGCTCATGGTCATGGTAACCTGATCGTAACCCCCCCCGCTCTATACGCAACCCCCCCCCTCCACTCGT
>CAEMYA010000004.1:2480473-2491474 GCA_903131615.1 Diplodus sargus
TTTTTTGCGGCTCGGTGGGGATGAATGGGTGCGTTTCAGCTGCACCCTGCCCTCCAGTAATGTGGACACGATTAGATTAGGGGTCAGGGTGTGAGCGCCGGCGGGTGGGAGACGGGGGGGTGGGTTGCATATCTAACATTTTCAAATTCGTCACTTAAAGAAATGAGCCGGGACAGACGAATGTTCGCCACTTTGCGAAGCAGCTTGTACCTGCAGCTGCTCGAAGCCTTTAACAGGCTTCACGTCTTCCTCGTAAATACCGGCATGAAAATCTCTCTCTTTCTCTCTCTCCAATGAGCAAATTATATCTTTGGAGAGAGTGGTTTCTAAACATAAAACCTGACGCACCTCGCTCCCTGTGGCAAACATTCAGATTTAGCTTTCTGTTCCCCCCCTCTCTCTCTCTTGTAGAAAAGTTTCTCACTGCAGTGGTTTCAATCCTGACTGCTCTCTCCTCAGAGCGAGCTAGCTCTCATCAAAGCAGTATAAATAATTTATCTCCATCTCTTACAGCCCATGGCATTTAATTAGAGAGCCGCTTTTATACATTTGTTAGATAATTACTCTACTTGACACAGATAATGATACAAAACAGCAGTGGATAAACCAAAGAGGCTGGTTTAAGTTACGAACTAACAAGAAAACAAGATAGGGGGAAAAAAAAGAAGAAGGGAGAAGACGACAGCCTTCTTCTTCTTCTTCTTCTTCTTCTATGCTCCCCCTGCTCGTGGTGATGACCTAGAATGGGCCGGCAACTTATTAGCTCCTCTGATTTCCAGTAAAAGCTCTGTGGTTTATAAATGAAGCTTTGCCCTGCAGTTGGTAATTAAGCGCGCTTTTGGAGAACCTCCCAGCATTTGGAGTGGCGAAGAGTGTTGTTTTTTTTGTTTTTTTTCCCCCTTGATCTCTCCAAACTGCTGCCCCGCTTGATTCCTCGACTTCAGATCTACCTACGATGCGTAATGCGTGGCTGACAAAGTGCGAGGCAACCCCAGCAGAGCAGCGTTCAGAGTCCGAGCTGCTCACTTGCCCTGCAAGTACGAAAAAAAAAAAAAAAAAAAGTCCTGCAGGCTCAGAGTCTTGTTTTTCAGTCAGCCACATGTTGCGTTTCATTTCCACGCAGCTGACTCGCATCATCGTGACAGAAGTGGAACATCCTCTCGTGAAGTGGACCATCATGGATAAAGTTTCTCGTAAATGTGGCACTAAAGAGCGCGCGCTGCCTTTGATGTGTCCGGGCCTCCACAGCCTCCGCGCTCTTTCCCACATCGATATCGCAACGCAGTCTAAAACCCCAAAGGATTATGGGAAACAATGATTCACTTTTAAGATGTCACGCGTCTTATCTTGATGGCGTGAGATCTAGGGGGCTGTATCCCGGGACGATGTAACGGTTTGAGTACACGAGAGTGGAAAGAAATCTATTACAGTTCTATTGACTGAAGCACTGTTTTTTTGGTGCTTGTTCTTTCCCTCAGTATTTCAATCTGATGCCACGTTATTACTTTCACTCCTCTACATGTCAGAGGGACAGTTTGACCTTTTCATACCGTGACACCTATTGAACAGCTGCTGATTTAAGATTTTACATCAAAGAAATTAAAAAAAAAAGAACATTTTCCAAAAAGATTTTCCTCATACTTGTATTTAAATTACTGTCTGGGACCCAAAGAAATACAATTATCCACAATTTCAGGCAAGCCAAAGGTTATAAAAAAGAAATTAAAACAGGTTTGTGAAGCAGAATTAGTTTTTTTGATCTTGCTTAACAGCCAAGATTCAGACGGTAGTTAAAACCACCTGCAGCTGATGCATCAGTAATAATCTAACAATGTTGTGTATGCTCATGTATTAGCAACCTTACTTTCTGCAGAACAAGTACTTTCACTTTTGATACAAAATAAAACATTTTACCATGTTTAAAGTTGATACCCTTTAGATTTTCATCAAATCAAATCCCATTTTGACACGCTGTGTACTATCATATGGTCACACTTTATCTGCAATGGTCAGTCAGTGTATTGACATTCAGTAGTTAGCTCTCTGCCTAGCTTTGGGGGGGGTTCACGAGGATTAACGCGTGCATGTCATCATCTGTTTTGATCTGATGAGCACTCTGAAACAGTCCGACCCGTAGGCTGCCGACCTCTGGACAGAATGACCTAATTGTACACAAAGTGAAGTTTGCATATCGGGCGTTGCTCTGCGTCGGTTCTCTCTCCGGGTGCTCCGGCTTCCTCCCACACTGTGAATGATTATTTGTCCGTGCATGTCAGCCGTGTGATGAACCGGCAACCCAGTGCAGGGTGAAACCCACCGCATGTATACAGAGTGGTTCAAACGAGTTCCACCGCGGCTAGCTACAACAGTAAGATACCATTTGTTGATTATTCACGTAAAATAAGACCCGGTGTATCAGTCACAGGGACATATTGTCCGTGCTTTTATATATACAGGGGATTTACTCATGAAAGTATTCTTAAATTGGGGTATTGCTGCTTCTACTCGAGCAAAAGCTCTGAGCGCGTCGTCCACTGCTGACAGCAAAGCTGACTAAACTACCAGCCTACTGCCTCGGTCTAGTCCAGGTCCCGGACTCCGAAGGGCTTCAAAGGCTCGTGGTAATTTGATTAAATGCAAATCTGTCAGGAAAAACGCACCATCTAATATCAACTGAAACGACGGCGGCGGTGAGAGATCCCGTGCTTGTCTGGTGCAAATCCCTACACGGGCATCGGCGCGACTCCCTGAGAAATAATTCAGTGTTTACAGTGCGTTTTACGGGCACGTCTGTGTCCGTGTGATATATACAGAGCCCGGCCGCGCCGAAGGAGCAACGAGCATGTTACTCACAATCGTTTCAAAGCCGCCCCGTGTCCACGTCGGTTGTATCGGTGAATCTCAATGAATGTGACTATCTCTCACTACATAATTGCAAAGGGATTACTATTTTATCATTCCCTTTCAAGCGGAAGGCCTTCCAATTGTGGATAGTAAAATAAATCATTATCCCAAATTGCTGTGAAATAACAGACGTGCTGCAGGAGTGAGAGATTGCCTCGCCTGAGTCTCTCCTCTCTCACACACACACACACACACACACACGCGCACTAGAAAATGGACTATGATGGAGGCACACAGTGAGTTAAATGAGGGGAAATAATAAGGAAAGAGGAGGTTATCAAGCTCTGAGCCTGGTTCATTCAGCCAGCCAGACTGCAAGTCATCACATATGCAGACTTTACTCTGAAAGCCCCAGCGTCAGGGCTTTCTCTCCCCCTCTCTCCCCCTCTCTCCCCCTCTCCTTCTGTTAATGGAGTCTATTAGGACTTGGCTTGTAGGGGAAATAGGACTGAAATCAGAGGTCACTGACCCTCCTTTATGTTGCCGGCTTGCCAGCACCACAACCGCAGTAGCCCGACTACTGTGCCGTAATCACCATCATCGCCATCCCATCATCATCGTCATCATCATCATCATCATCACTGATGCTATCTGCCTCTCCTACACTGCCATTCCCGTGTCAGTCCTCGCTGTCGCCGTCCCCGTCAAAACCACAAGCATCATCAGTACTATTGTTGTTCTGCATGCCTAATATTACTCCTCCTCCTCCTCCTCCTCCTCCTCCTCCTCGGATTCCCCCCTTAAATAATGCATATTTCCTTAAACGAAGCCCCATAGTAAATTAGATTCTGCACCTAATTACCATGTTGCAATTAGGGGAAGAAATGAGAGAGGATCTAAGAACATCGCCCACAACAAAGTGTGCCAGATTAGATGTTATTTATTTTTCTTTTCTGTTTTGCTTTGTGTTTAAGCTCCAGAAATATCTTTTTTTGTGTGTTTTTTCGTGTCTTTCAACACGGATTAATTTCCCCCTGAAACCGTAAGAGCATCAGTTCTTTTGAAACTTGAGCTGCAATCCCCAGAGCGAGAGCCCCGACTCGCCCCCCCGAAAGAAGCAACAGCTCCCGGAGAGATTTGTGGGTGACACATTGTAGCAGCCAGCGGGGGGGTTACCGGGAAACCTCCACCGGCTGATGTCACTGAGCCTGACCTTGTTGCGGAACTCACGGTGAACCGGCGAACATGTCTGAGTGTTATGCAAAGCAGCAGGGGGTGACTCCATAAGTGCTTAGTGGGAAGGATTAGAGTATGACTAATAAAACATTATTTTCAAGAGTAGTCTGCCTCAAACGCCCTCATTGGTCAGGTTAAAACAAACTGAGCCTGGTTGAAGAGCTATAGTGTAACATAATCATGTATTACTATTTATACTATTTATATTCATAAACACTCAGAAAACCTTGGTTGCAGGGCCAGATTAAACTGCTCGAGGGCCCCAGGGCTTGAATCAAAAGTTGGCACCAAATTGGCCCCATTTGCGGTAATTTTAATTCAAATGTATCTAGAACCCGCTAACGATGGCCCATTGACCCCATCCCCACAAGGCAGCCAGTCTGTGGTTTTTATCTGAAGCGTCACTGACGTCACATTTCACTTCACGAATGCCCTGGAAACAGCGGACTCAGAAGCATCTGTAACAGGGCAGATCATTCTTTTGAGCATCACAACCCCCGTGAAATGACTCCTTCCACGATCATAATTTGAGCCATGTGGTCCAATACCATTTGGCAAAGTCTACAAGAGCCGCACTCTGTAATTATTATATCTCCATTCCAGTTAGCAGGGTGCTAGGACAGAAGTTAGCCGGCTCGGTTGGCGATCCAAGCATTTTTCGTTTTTTTTAAGTTTTTTCGGCTTCAAAACACAACTGAGCAGCGTTCATAGGAATGAACGGCTCTCCATCCCCAACGCTGCGTGCATCCCAAATTCCTACTTTATTCACGCGCCACCACCGGTTGTTGATAACGCATCATCACTTTGCGTGGCGCAATTTAGCATGTTCACCCAAGTCTTACATTTAGATCAAAGCTGAACTGAGACGAGGTGAAAAAAACTCGGGTCTACCGCTGAGTCAACTTTACACATTCCCACTGTTCAACCTGCCCAGTTGGGTGATCCTAAGATGCTTGGTTCCCTTCCTGTGGACCACTGCTAGTGTTCCTCTCAATCGTGTCTTTGTTTTAAATTTTAAACCATTTTAAACCCAGCATGGGGATGTACTGTAAGTCAGATGCTCCCCAGGCAGGTATGAGAGAGTTGATTGATATCATCAATTCACCCAACCCTTAAGTGAATGGAATGCTGGGAATAGGGAGTGACCTTAATCACTTCTTCTTTGACGAATGTACACTTGTAGCCTACAGGTGGATGGTTGAGGTGGGGCTTTTGAAATTATAAGAACAGTAGTTCAAATTACAACAAACCAATTTACAGATAATGAACATGGGAGTGGTTGCCCACTTATCCAGATTTCAGTGTGTTGCTTATTGCCCCTTGATTTTTAACCTTACTAATGAGATCTGTCTCACTCCATAACTCATCTGTGAACACAGGTATTTACGTTATTCTCCAACTGTTTTTACCATTGTCCTGTGAAAACCATGTGCCTCCAAAATGTGAATTGTATATACGCAAAGAAGAATAAGCCTGTTTTTAGCTCTATGACAATGCATCTACTGGCTTTTTAAATGAATTAAGTGGGTTAACTTGGTATAAGAGGGAGAAGAAGACATTTTTTTTCCATAAGCAACACTTAATCTTACAAGGTTTACACTGGATATTGATGATTTATTACACTGGAATCTTCATCATGATCATTTATGAGGATATTTATGGTAGCGATGGCAACATGGCAACAACCGATGTTCAAAGCAATGAATTATATCTTGATATGTGTTCCGTTCATGTTCAGACAGCACTGCTTAAAGAACCCCAGCCCACTCATTCATTACAATCCATGCATATCTACACCGATACCTTGTGAGTACAAACGCACACCGTCTGGCAAAAAAACAAAACAAACTCAAACCTTTCCCCTACGAATGCACGCATTGTCATCTGGCAAAGCTCTTGCCAATCGTACTCATGCAAGCAAATCTTTCTGATGGATTCCTTTGTAATTTGAACAACGGTCATTTGTAGAATGTGAACATAATGAGATCATATCATCAGGATATGACTCTTCTGACAGTTGATGAACTGTAATGTGGTATTTTCTCCCAGCCCTGATGGAGGTCCTCTGGTTAGATCATACACATCTGTTTGAATTCATTAATGGAAAAAAGAAAAGAAAGCCATGATTCATTCAGCTGACAAATAAGCACGTACATCAATGATGAGCGTGCACAGTGTGTACGTACACATGCGAGTACTGTAATAGAGAGACTCAGGGACTGAGTGACGGAGAAGTCTCCGGGTTCACACTCGGTCCTCAGAAGATGTAACTCCGAGGCTCAAGGTAAATGAGTCCATTTGAATACAAATCCGGGTCGAACTGGGTCACACTCATAATTGTCTCCATAATTAGATTCACTCTCCCCGTCTCTGGCTTGTGTCAGTCCGGCAGGCAGCGGCAGTGTACTCAAGAGAATGGACCGAAATACACTGTTAGCCTGTGGAGCCAGGGGTCGAACGGTCAAGAAGAGGTGAGGACGGGCGAGTGCACATTCCCATATAATGGTCCCCGGTGTAATGATGTTTTTGTCCCTGCCCTTTCCCACTCTCATTAAGGCATTCTTGGTAGGTCACATTGCTCTCAGAACTATAGATGCACTGCTTTACCGGTTTATGTACACTAATGATCTCAGTCGTTGTGTTACTGTCATGGTGTTGGCTGTCATCCTAAACGACGCGTTGCTATGTTGCTTCAAGTCGGCGTCAGTGCGGTGACCAAAATAAACTCCATTGTCACTCCTTAGCTCTGACAGGCTACTTTCAGCCTTACAAAGTGTTTTTTCCCCCAAACCACAGACTGAAGTGCAGGGATTTCATTTACAGGATCTGAGCACGATGTCAAGCTTTATAAAAGCAGGTATGATTTTCAATTGCGTTGTGCCATAATATAGGCAGCGGGGGAGAGACACTTATTAGTCGAAGTCAAGGTCTGAGATGCTTTGAAAAGTCCTCTCCTCTTTTCTACAGGTTAACGGCGGTGCATTTGCATTAATCACCATGACAACTGCCTCCTGACTGCCTGCTATGCCTGGCAGAGAGAAGAAGAAAAAAGCAGGCGGCGGAGAGATGGCGATAGCCTCGCGACAAGATGTATTTTAATTTCACACTTTGTGAATATTTTCACTTCAAACTTACTGTAACGCGCCCCGCTCTCCGCTCAAATCGCAATTACAGCAGGAATAGATGAGGTCACAGCGTGCAAGCTCTATTACTTTCTGCTTTTAGGACCAGATCTGTCCACTTCACCTGTGTCTTGGAAAACCCATAAAATCAAGCATTGCGGGGTTTTTCTGTCCATCCACCTATTTTTATGTTTTATACATTAATCATGGGCGGATAGGCAGAAGGCTGGAGCGTGAAGCAGAAAACAGGTGACAGTATGCCTTTCTGCCACTGGAATATACAAACATATACACACGTGCGGGGAATTTACAGTTTAACACTCATGGCTGCACGTCTCAATATAGTTTTCAGCCGTTCTAGCAGCATGGGCCAGACTGAAATATCTCAACTATATGATGGATTTCCATGAAATGTTGGAGCTGCCAGGGGCTGAATCCTAATAACCGTGCTGATCCAACCATGTTTCACTATTACTGTAAAATATCTGAAAATCTACTTGAACTTGAGCACTAAATTTTGTACAGACACTTATGCTTCCCTCAGAATTGATAATAGCCTAATCTCTTGTCTCTTCCTCTGTATTAGCATCAGATAAAAAAAGGTTACTTATCCAATATTTTACTTTTAAGCCAAGCTAATGAACCGTTAGCCTCAGCTGAACCCTACTTTGTGTGTAACGCAAATCAGTAACTGTTAGCATGCTCAACGTCCTAAACTGTATACCAGCAGCATGTGAGTTACATCAGTAACTCATTACATTACCAACTGAGCTACAGTAGGCTACTTTGCAAATGAGCCAACTCAAATGCAAAAGTGATGAGCTACACTACTTGTTATAAAGCCCAGCACGGTCTGAGGTGCATTTACACAACTACATAACACTTTGTTGTATAATAACCCACCAGCCAACGGTTAGGAGGTATTCTAAGACTACTGACAGCTATCAGCTAACGTTAGCCTAGCCCCGGCGTAGCACTCTGGATATCCGCTCCTCAACTGAAGGCTCAACAAATGCAAGCTAAAAGCTAAATGGACACAACACGCAAAAAAGACATATTTGGGGTTCCCAGAGAGGGCATTTCCCCTCGTTTGGTAGATGCTAGCTGCATACCCACAACGCAAGCTTGCACGTCCCGCAGCAGTCAAATCAGTAAAAAGTTGACCCCCAAATTGTCTGAGTAATGAGATCAGAAACTGGGATTATACCTCTTGAAAATATCATTAGCTGTACCAGAGTTAACTTTGCTAATTGATGTGTACTTTTGTTTTGATCGCGAGTATGTAAATGCAGCCATGTTAAGTCAATCACCAGGTTTCTGTGTGTTTGATATTTACATTTCACTTCATCATGTCTCATTAAAACCTGAGGCTACAAACGAAGCCCCTCGCGCGGAATATTAATCCTCCTCTCCGCACCTCCATCCCAGGAATTAATTTCGCAATGCACACCAGTATTCTTTGGACTAGACCCTAATTAATTTTCGGTCACACTAATTAATTATCGACTGACAAGTGAAGAGCACGTAGGAAATACTGTAGCATGTGACGGAGGAGAGGGGAGATTATAAAATAAAAAAAACAAAAAATCATAAGTTGCTGCTGGTGTGGGAGGCGGCGAGTTCATGCACATGTAAAAACAGTGCGACAGAATGTAAAGGGAACGCAGTCTGAAAATAAGGTGAACGGTTGTATCGCATTCTGAAAGCCTGAACTCTTAACTTTTAATGTTTGACTCGTGTACACTTGAATATGTTAAGTTTGAAACATCATACTGTATCATAAAAAACACACGGAGTCTGTATTAGCGCTGCATTTCTGTCGAATACAGTCATCAGTTCATTGCTCTCTACTTAAGGTTACACGTATGCAAATGGTCTTCACAAGCCGCACTGGGAAATAAATAAATAAATTACAGCATCAGTGAACAGAGGGAAAGGGCATGCACTTTCTATTTTCAGCTGACATGTTATCTAGCATATTTCAAAGATTAACTGCAGCTCCCCGAGGAAAAAGACATCTGTCCTCCAATTATTAAAGTGATTGTTTTGTTTTGCCAGCTTTTTCTCGGGTCAACGGGGGTCCTGTAGTAAAATATAAATGACTTTGGCCGCGGACGGCCCTCTCTCGCATGCTGATGCACTGTGCGCTCCGAGACGACTCTCAGGAATGTTAAAAGGTTTCGTAACCCCGGATCAACATCGAGGCTAATGGCGGCTATTCTCTGGGAAGCGACGAGCCTCTTCGGTGCGACAGTCAGCTTTGGAAGAGAGCCGACGCGCGGAGCAAACATGACGCTGCTGTTGTGCCAAAGTCTTACATCTCCACTTTTGGTGATGTCTCGCACTTTTTGCTGTTTTATCATCACGCTGAAGCTGTTTATCTTCGTGTCTTATCATTCTGACGAGTGGAGGCTTCAAATCCACAGAGAAAATGTGTTTTTATAGATGGAATTTGTTTGTCTTTTTCGCCACAGAAGGACAAGTGTTAGCAACCATGTGCGGATCATTTATCATTTCAAGCTGATAGGAATTCTTTAGTTTACATTTGAAATCACAGCTTGCTTCCTTTTCATACTGTACATGGCCGTTCCCACTCCCTTCAGCTGCATAAGTTATTTTATGCTTTTTAACCCAACTAAAAATCTTTTCCTAATCCTAACGACATACTTGTTGTGCCTGAACCTAACCAAGCAAACACAGTGCATAAGTAGCTAATGTGAGCGACGTCAGGTTACAAGACAAGAGTAACGTCACTTAACCAATTCCGTCCTGAGACTGAATGTAGTTATTTTAAGATATTTTATTTCATGATATTTTTCCAAAACCTAATCAGATAGTTTTGGAGCCTAAACCTCACCTTAATAAAGCTCCAAAAGTCATAATATGTGAACTGTTTGTCAGCAAGCTTTATTGTGAAAGTCTAGGTGGATGTTGTATATTATTTTTGCTAACTCGACCGCTGAGCCCTCACCGTGTAAAACTGATGCTAGAGGGTTAGGTAGAACATGACCAAGCTGCCGTATTTGACGAGTTTGGAGTTAAAGCGTGTTCACACGGTTAGAAAATCAATGCTAAACCTCTTAATATAGGAAGCAACTTAAAAACCACCAGCGTTGTGTGTGAGAGCTGGTAGATGTATGTAACCCAGAGGCAGCGGGGCTGACTGACTGCCCCGCGTCACGTCCAATCACGGCAGCAGACAGGCAACAGGTTACTTTGCATTTTAATTATGAGAAGGTCAGGCCAGGGTTTGTTCGCCAGCCTTGTGCTTCATGTGATTAAACATGCACCGGACGCATAATTTATAGAGCACGGAGGACGCATTGACCCCATCGCAGTTTGACAGTCTCCCACAAGCCTTTGTTGATGCAACATAAATAATGCCAGTAATTTATGGCAGAAAGATATGAAGCCTGTCGGTGGGAAAGAAAAAAAAAAATCAATGATACACGTTTAGGCAATTTCATTAACTCTTCAAAATCATAGTAGTTCCAGGCTTTTCTTTTTTTTCTTCCCCTTGTCGCAGTTGTTTTTTAACAAGTGTTCTCGCCAAAGGAAACAGGAAACATCAATGGCCAGAGAGTACTGTTCCCACAGTAAACCTGCGGTTGCGAGTTTTTGTGATGTTTTCTAGTTTCTGTCACCCAACAGAATTCACTGCGGCTCTCATTATGTATTCCCACTGAGCTATTTTGAGGGCCAGCACACACAGATTCATGAGGTGAGAAGCTGCATAGCTGACACGGACCACATTCTGTAGCTTTCAGGAATTCAAAAAAAAAAAAAACATCATTTTATT
>CAEMYA010000004.1:2507476-2520806 GCA_903131615.1 Diplodus sargus
AAAAAAAAAAAAAAACAGCAACCCAGCATTATCCTACTGCTGCACTCCTACACATTCCTTCCTAATAGTGAACCCACAGTAGTAAACAGGGTTTTTATGACACACATCGGTGGTAGGTTACACTGTGTTTTTCTTCAAAACCTTCAGCATAGCTCACTCTACTTGTCTGAGCTTGTGAGGGCCTTTGTTGGGTTACCTCCTCTCCCCAAGGACGTCTCTCCTCACCCCGCGTAACCCCGCTGTCACATCAACCCCATCCTGCAGAATGGAATATTCCCTCCCATCCCATTTTTTTCGTGTTACTATTTCATTCCCCTGCTTTTGTACCCTGCGCTCAAATCCCAGCTCTGGGGCGGATCCCAACATAACAATGAGCCGTGCCGCTATCTGTGTTTTAACTGGCTCTGCCGGAGGAACTCTCCTGGATCGCGGCCAAAACAATTCATTCACTCGGAGTTCCTCGCACGCCCATGTTATTTCACTCCTTTATTTTGGAAACGCAACGGAACGGACTCATTCATCACCGCCGGACCCGGCGCAAATATTGTCTTTTCTCTTTAAGTACACAAGCTGGTGTGTATTTCACAGCTCCACCTGAATATATCACACATAAATAATTTAACCAAAAGCGATTACAATTGTTGTCAGTTGTCTGGGATTATGACAGTCATCACAGCAATAATGGTTATTTATTTTTGGAGTCACCTTAAGTTCAGCGTGGGTTTGTGTTTATCCTCTGTAGGATCTGTAATAAGTTCACCGAGTTCAAGCAGTGACCATAAACACTGCTGTCTGTTACCCAGCCCTTTCATTTTTTTAATCAAATCTCTCCATCCTCAGCTCTTGGCTTCCGCCCGTATTTCTACTTCTGTGGGAAGAGGAATACATCTTGCTTTCATAATTAGTTTCGCCATCTCATTCACAGTCTTCCACCTTCCTTCCTGTCCACACTGAGCACTCAAACTTTATCAAGCGTTGATATGCTTTTTAGTGGAATCCAATATTACTCATCTGTGTACTTTTTTTTTAATTTTTTTTTTATGGCTGCTGACGTCACTGATGAGCCACAGACTGTCTGGCCTTCATCCCAAGATAAACCCAGAGATAAAGCAGTGTGTGGGAGTATTTGTCTCTCCAAACACCCATACAAAAGTCACACGGCTATCAGCGCTAAAAGGTGGGATGGCTCAGCCTTCCGGCAGATTGCCAGCATTCTGACACAGTCGATATTTTATGCCTTGTTCTGATTAGATAGCATTTAATTGACCCTTCACTCGGCCCCACTTCTGCTTGTGACGGTTGCTACGCCTGTCAAGCTTTTGTTTCTAACAGTGCGCATATTGAGCTGACAGTGCTGACAGTGGAACATTTTGCATTTTTTGTTTATTCTAAGAGTGGATCTTTGATATATTACAGTCAAGTATGTAAACAGCTATGGCTGGAACTAAGAGCAACTGGTTTTAGAAAAAGGGTTTTAAACACAAACACGTACATGAATGCTAACTAAAACTGTGGCTAAGGCTACATGTGCCAGGCAAAACATTAAAGCGCCCCAACTTGGAAAATAAAGATTGGTCTTGTTTTGAAGTATCAGCCCGCACAAACACAAATGTAATTAGAGACTTCTTTCATTCTAACACAGCACTGTTTAGATGCTAACTACTTTATCGTTTGCTTTCTCAAGTGGCTGTGTGGAACGTGTGTGTTGTGCTTGAAGCTAGACGTTAGCTTACGTGAGCTGACTGCATTTCTGAGCTAATGTTAGCCACTGGTGGCGGAGCGGTGAGAGGCACCGAGACAAAGTGCTGGAGAACGTGCGTAAAGTCACGTCCTGTTGATTGTCGTGGATGATCCAACCGTCCAGCAGCATCAAATAACTTAAACCTTAAACCTGGAACTTAAACATTTAATTAAACCTATATGCAAGCCTGCAGACAAAATCGTTCAGCAAAACAGAATGTGTTTTATAAGGTAGCCACCTTTTGCTTCATTGACAGCTTTGTTCGCTCTTGGCATTCTCTCAATCAAATTCATGAGGTAGTCATCTGGAATGGTTCTCCAGTAGTCTTGAAGGAGTTACCAGAGGTGCTGACCACTTTGCCTTCACCACCTCAGACGATTTTAGGCTGGGTGATCGCTGAGGCCAGGTCATCTGACAGAGCACTCCGTCACTCTCCCCCTTGATCGGATAGCCATTACAAAGCTTGGAGGTGTTTTTAGGGTCATTGTCCTGTTGAAAGAAAACAGATGATGGTCCCACTAAGCGCAAACCACGTGGGATGGCATGTCACTGCAGAATGCTGTGGGAGCCATGCTGGTTCAGTGTGTCTTGATTTTTGAATACATTACCAATAGTATCATCAGCAACGCACCCCCACACCATCACACCTCCCCCTCCACCCGCTCACCGTTTCTGCATCTCACAAAGCCACAGCGGGTGGAACCAAACATCTCAAATTTGGACTCATCAGACCAAAGTTCAGATTTTCACTGGTCTAATGTAATAGTTCCTTGTGTTTCTTGGTTCTTCCTCAGTAGTGGCTTCTTTAGGGCAATTTGACCATGAAGGCCTGATTTAAGTGACCAGTTGATATTGAGACGTGTCTGCTCACTTGTACTCTGTGAAGCATTTATGTGGGCTCTAATCTCAGGTGCCGTTGATGTGCGGTTCCTGAGGCTGCTAACTCTAATGAACTTATCCTCAGCAGCAGAGGTTCCTCTTGGTCTTCCTTTCCAGGGGCAGTCCTCATGAGAGCCAATTTGTCATGTGTTAGACGGTTTTCACGACTGTACTTGAGGATAGATTCAAGTTCTTGACGTTTTCCGGGTTGACTGACCTTCGTGCCTTAAACTAATGATGGCCTGTCATTTCTCTTTACTTAGCTGAGCGGTTCTTGTCATAATATGGATTAGAACGTTAGTCGAATAGGGCTACTCACTGTACTGAAGTGTGTACCAACTCTGTCTCTGCACAACACAACTGATGGTCACAAACACATCAAGAAGGCCCCTCTGTTTTTGGTTTTGGGAGGATGATAACATAGACACCGCTCTGTAGAATCTCTGGGAAGCTAAATAGTGGTGTTATAAGGGAACCGCGCACACACCACTTCAACCTATGGAGAAATCCAAAGTCTGACAAGCCCGCCGTGCCGAGTTCAGCAACAATTACAGTCTTATCTCGCACACATGCAGGCCACAGAGAGGTCGGAGCGGAGATTTCCCTCTGCTCTCTGGACGCATGTAAAGTCAGAGCCGGTAGCTGTGTGCAAACACGATATTGTAGCCTGCATACCAGACTTCATACCTTCTTTGCGCTGCAGTGCTAATTTAATCTCTGTTACTATGGAGGTACAACATGAAGACAGAACACACACGGTCATTTGTATGATGTGGCTCCGGGCCAAGGCACCACGTATTGCACCGACATGGATTGCCTTGTTTTCCATTAAGTGAAACCCATTTTATTTAGTAACATCACAATCCATGCGTGACAGCGGTGCTACCTGATTTAATTCCAGGGGTAAAATCAGTGTGAGATAGGGATCGTCACCTCGCCGTCTTTGATCTCGCAGAATCGCACATTTTCTGTGGTCAGACTCTTATTTGAAAGGATAATCTGTTCCACGGGCGGAAGAATCTCCTCTCAGCGTCCTCTTTCAAAAGGGCAAAAGTGATCTTAAAACTTCCAGTGTTGATTGGTTTTAATGAGAGTATGACCTTTCAAGGCAGCCCAACAATAAGTGGGATGGCTGATTTAAACAGAATCCATATCAAAGAAGCCCTGGGTTGCAACAGTGAACGCGGCTCACCGCAGGAGGATGAGGAACTCATTATTCTGTGATTCTGCGACTTGCACAGACAGAGAGGCTGAAGCAGAGAGAGCTGCGGAGAAAAAGAGAGAGAGAGAGAGAGAAATGGGAGGGAGAGCGGAGAAAACAAGTGTGAAAGAAAGATTTTAAATGATCAAAATTCCAGTCACAAAACATTAGGGCTTAGGCCGTGTCTTTTACTCGGAGCAGACAAGGCTCTGCAACTCTGCCAGCTGCCAAGCAAGTTGCATCATGAAAACACACTAAAGCCTCAGAGGGAAGTGTTGGAACAGCAGGAGGGATCTGAGCAGCATCAAACCTCCGTCCTACTGTTCTGTACAGTGTGCTCGCTGATTTTTTTTCTCTCCCAACAATGCGCTGCACACAGTACATATGTTGCGCTGCAGGTTTACGTCTCACACATCTCCGGCAGCAACGAGCTGCACAGGTGATCATGAATGATAATAATGCAGCGGAATATCGCATAAATTAGCCCGTTGCTGTGATCCTCGCACGCATCGGTGCACACACAGACACACACACACACACACACACACACACAGCGCGCCTCGGAGTAGGAATGCAAATGGCATTTTCTGCATTAATCCGAGACACAGTGATTGAATTGCAAATGCTCCAAAGTAACTGTTTTTAAATTCATTTAAGGGCTTTGAATAGTAATCGCTTCTGCCTCCTCCTGCAGCGCGCTGTTTAACACAAGGAGTTGGTTTTACCTCAGTCAGTGCATGAACCATTGACCGCGGCTGTCGCAGTAAAATGAGAGGAGCTCGCGGGACGCTACATGCAGCACTTTGATGGAAAATTTAAATACCGGCCTCTGCACTACATTTTTGCATACGCTATATGATTAGGAACATCAGGAGCGCTCATTACGCCTTTTGTAGACGAAGCATCTGACTGAGCAGAACAACATGTTTTAGGTTAACTGTAGCCGGTTTGATATTGCTGAAAGATATCAATTCTTCACCACAGTATATAATCTAGCCAGGCAATACATCCAGCAGTGTCTTGTAATAGGGTGAAGGGTGTCTCTGTCTCAGCCCCTTCGCCCCGTCACTTTTCTCTGCATTATGTAATTATGCATTATGTAGGGCAAGATCACGCCGTTACATACGTGTTTACTGTTCAGCACCTGTATTAAGTCTGACCTCGGAATTTGTATTCACGACAGTTCCCTCAGAAACTGTAAGGGGGCCTCAAACCGCACAATCTGCCAGGTTCTACATAATGTTGCTATGTCTTTGTCTGATCTGAGGCGATTACAGTGTTTACGAAATTCGCATGAGCAACATTTGCTAATTACCATTAAAGCATGTTTGTTAATAAGCCACTAATACAGCTGAGGCTCATTGGAATGTCATTTATTAACATATTAATGGGCAGATTTAAAGGTGCAGTGTGTAAAATCTTTTGGTAGAAATGGAACATAGTATTCATAATTATGTTTTCCTTAGTGAATAATCACCCGAAACAAAGAATTATTCTGCTTTTGTTAAAATGGATCCTTTATAACTTCAGAGGGAGCATGCGTTCCTTTGCAAACACTGACTCTTAAAGGGTAAATCCACCAATATCGTCTTGGGGAGTACTATTCCATTTGTAGAAAAAAAAAATGTATAAAGCCTTTTGAAGCTCCAGAGGAAGCTGTAATTACTTGCCTCCAGTGATGTCAGTCAATGGATAAGTCTCCAGTGGGTAATGTAGGCACCGGTTCTGAACGGGAAGAAGAATGGCTCTGCTGTATTTATTTTTGATTTGTAACTGCCCATAATGAGTCCAACTGCTTTTCAAAACCTGGTGCCTACATTACCCATAATGCAACCAATAAAGGCACTAAGTTACATTGCTGGAGGCAGTTAATCAGATAACATGCAGTCACCTTTGGAGCAACCAAAGGCTTTATACAACTTTTTCACATGCAGCAGTGCCCCCCAAACTGTGCACCAGATCTCATGGCAATCAATAAAAAAGCTGTGATAGGCTCATTAGTTAAGGTGAAAGTGGTGTGGACAGATACTGCTATGCCCATGCCAAGAAAATATGCTGCATAGTGCAAATCTCTTCACCTCGATCGCTGAAGAATTCTGTCTTTAATGGCATCTGATCTAATGAGCATGACCATGGCAACCGAGGATAATGTTTTCAACAGTTACACAAACATGCAGCGCACGTTGAGTCTTCAACTCTGTCTGTGAAATCTGTTAACTCGTCACCATGACTGGACCTCGTTTTACCTGCTGTAAATGTCACGGTGTGCGTGTTTTCCTGGCAGTGCGGAGATTCCTCACCTTCTTAAATGATGACACCAGTCAGCCCAGGGTCTAAATCTGTCCTCCGAAGAACTGTAGCCCCTCAGGAGCTATTTAAAGGAGCTCTCTGTCTACAAATTACATAACAGGCATGAAAAAATCTGCTTCACTTACATCTTGTATCACTTATAGTTGAAAGTCAGCTGTTGGAGACTGTACATATGTTGCTGCTTACAGGCACGATATAGTGATAGTGTCATACGAAACTCGTCGTGAGTCTTTGACTGTCGGTGGGCTTACATGGCTCTTTGAGTCTCTTCAGTCATACAGCACCCACCTTAAGGAACAACTCTTTCTTGATGTTCAGGCACAAATCACCTCCAAGTCGTTCTGAGCCACTTTCTTTTCGTACACTTCTGCTCTAGAGGTCCTTAGGATGTGAAAAATGCCGCATAACGTTCATCACTTTTCATATTGTAGGTTGATAGCAGCTCAGCGTGAGGCATCTTTTTTGGCAGGCATATCCATAAAAGTAAAATGTTAATTAAATCCAGTCAAATTTCAATTTTAACTTTCAGGCAGGAAGAGGGGAGAACTTGGCTTGATGTCAGGTATCAGCGGAAAAAATCAGCATTCACTTCAGGAAATGATACTTTAAAATATGTGAGTTTGAAGATCATGCCCCAAATTCTGTCATTCATTCTCGGGATGGGAAGGAGGACATAAAAAAAAAAAAAGGCAAGAAATGTGATGAAGTGAATGAGGGGGAAAAGCGACAGCCAGCGCCGGTATTTTCCTTTAACAGACACTTAAATCCTCTCACGTCTTCTCAGATGATTTGATTCCACACCTGGCAACTTTTATGGCCTTTTCCTTCTAACCAGGCAATATCCTGATAATGTTCTCTGTCTTTAGTTTTCGAGCAGTGACATAAACTCACTCTGTCTGCCCTTTTTTTCACCTGATCTGTGAAGGTGCTTTGCTTTTTCACACAGGTTAAACAGAAGGAACAATAAAAAACTAGCCTATACAATCTACCGCACGGTTTAGTTTGACTGTGGCGGTGCTGAAGACTGTGTCAGGGTGTAGAATTTATTAACAAAAATAATCCAGGTATTCCTGTCATGTGTTTTTTTATGTCAAAGGTTTCTTGTAAGGGAAATCAGGACAATGAGTAAATGTTTGCCCTCCTGTTGACTCTGAGAGGGAAAAGAAAAGCTGATTAGATAGAACAGGTGAGGACTTGAAAAAATTGAAAAAACCTGTTGACGTATGGCAAGTCATGATCTGAGGTTATCGCAGTAAGCTCTGAATACAAATATTGAAGAGGTACAGTGTGTAATATATCGAGTATCAGGGCATCTAGTGGTGAGGTTGTAGGTTGCGACACTCCCTCGCCTAGCTGATAAGCTAAATGGTCACAGGCTAGCCAACTTAAGTTTGATGTGATGCGGCTGCCTATAGAGCTGTTTGTTGGACTAGGTGTACTGTAGCTAGTAAGCTAACTGCTAACAGGCTAGCCAGCAAATGGGAACTTGCTAGTTAGTCATAATAGTGTAGTTGTCTGGGTTAACTAGCAAGCTAGTCCGCTCCATTGCTAATAGGAGGTATTGTTTTATCTCCTGCTGTGTCTTAATTGCCAGGCGCATGCAACACAGCTAACAAATTATGCTAGCTTCCTCTGTTCTGGACTTTTACACTAGACCTCCGCATATTACCTTAAAGGTTCAGTGCAATTGAACCTGACACAGAGAAGATTTGCAGATTTACTTTTGAAAACAAGTTGATGTCTTGTTAGCCTACTTTTGAGTTAACGCTAGTTGCAGGACTGTGAATGCTAGCGGAGCTGAAACATGAAAGGGTAATTTAGCATCTACAGTGTCAATATGTAGCAAAAGAGGTAGCAGCAAACACCAAAACACCTTTGAAATGGAAAATACAACCCCAATTAAAAAAAAACAGAAGTTGTGTAAAACATAAGTAGAACAGAGTGTGATAATTGGCTAATTCTTTTGACTTAAACTAAATTGAAAATGGTACAAACACAATATTTTGAATGTTTTACCTCATCAACTCTTCTGTATTCTGGCAGCAGCAGCAACATTTTCAGAGCAGGCTGGGACAGGCAACAGAAGACCTCAAGGGTCGTGGAACGCTCCAAAAACACCTGTTTGAAACATTCCACAGGTAAACAGGTTCACAGGTAACAGGTGACAGTATCAGGTTTTGGTACGCATCAAGCCAACAAACTTTCAATGCTATGACGATAACAAGGAAAAAGACAGTGAAAGTGGCCGTATTCCCATAACCACGTTAGTTGTATTCCTGATGTGCTACAGTAACACTGCGTGGAGTAAATACATACTACTTCGCTGTGATTGAACAGTAAAAAAATATTTATTGACCTCTTTATAATGCCGATGTTCCTTAAACAGCATTTGACAGTATTTTAAAGGCATATTAAATGTTATGCAAATGCTGCTTGTTTGGTTTTATTCCACTTTATATGACTATCTCGTTCATTCTCCTCCAGGGATTGGTCGATGCCGATATTAAGTATTCTTTCTCCGCACTTGTGTGAAGTTTATGTAACGGCCCTTAAGATAACAAGGGAACATAAAAAGGTAAATAAAATGAAGGCCTAAGTTTCTCATTTGCTGAGTTTTATTTATCAGGTTTGGATCTCATGCGATTGCATATGTTATTGCTCATAACATCTTGCCCGGCCATAAAGAAAGATATTAGTTTTAATCATTATAAATGGGACGTCTGGGTGCAGAGAAATAAAAGCGCCAAATCAACTGAAGCCCCCCTGGTTAATATGCAGGAGGATATTTTTCCATATACTGTACAACAAAAAGAAAACGACGACGGAATAAAAGGAAAACTTTCAGCTCTGCAGAAAGCGTACCGTAGCACCGACACATCTCCTGGATGTCCCTTTTTTTTCTGCACTGGGGGAATACAGGCTACTATCAAACCTTGCCTTGGGCTATAACCTTTGTTCTCTGATATCAAACCCATACAATAGTGCTGTATGGGATCAAAATCTGAGAGTAACATTGATATTCAGCCAAAATAGCAGCGGTGGCCTTTGAAATAACGTTTCCCATGCAAGACCATCCCCTTTTTCATTCCAAATGCACTATATTAGGACACAGTATATCACAGGAGGAAAACAGTGGGGAATTCAATCGATGTTCACTTTGAAATCCAACCCAGTAAAATTTCTACTTTGCCTCAATTCGCCAGGCGCGCTGGTGATCTGGCGTGCGTGCGTGTACGCACGGTGCAAGCGTGGATTGTGTATGTAGAAGGTGCTGTGCGCTGTAGTAAATCACAGCAGATTCCTCCCAGGGGGACATGAGGATGAACCGAAGGGAGAGTGAAGTGTGGTGGTGGTGGTGGTGGTGGGGGGGTTAGTAGCTGAGAAGCTGACAGAAACATTATTCAAATGATGCTCCTCTGCTTTCTTTTTGCTTTCTTTTTTTTTTTCTTCCCCCAGCTGCACACTAAAACCTGACATTTAGTCGCAGCGAGAGGAAACGAGAGCTGAGACAATTCACAAGGATTTTCCACCTTCCTCGTCATTGGATCTTTAACGCGGAAGGTCCCCGAGTCCTCCAGCGGAATTACATGCACCTCGGCCCTCCTCGACTCAGGGGGCTCCCGGTGTTTATGAATCAAATATTTGATTTGGAAGGTCTCCCGTCCTCACCGTTGCCAACTACCATATGAACAATAGAAAAGGTCACGGCGAGTCCGGCTTATCAGTGCGACTACGTGGGCTGTCCACTCGCAGCCGGCTTGGCCAAGAAGCTTGTGGTGGTGGTACTCGGGAGAGGGGAGGCAGGAGAAGGGACGGATGGGGAGAAATGGATGAGGAGAGGAGCGAGAGTAAGACATGGGGGGGGATGGGAGGAGAGGGGGAGATGAGAGCATGTGGGTGAGGGTGGGTGGGGGGGTGGCTGAGCATTCTGCAAAGCTGTCGCCTGGACATATTGTGCTTTGATGGGTTGGCTTTCATTTTTACTGCCGTTTTTCTTTGCCGCGGAGGAGCGGTATTAAAGTCTTCAATCTTTAGCTGATATTACAGGACTCACGGCAGATTGTGATAAACAGCACTGCGCCTTCCCGGGCACTTCCTCTCTGAACATCTGTTGGAACATCACACGGTGACAAAAGCAATGTAATTATAATGTACCAGCTAAACCTGCATACCACACAGGACCTCATGGGCTCTTTTCTCAAAGTGGGTGTCACTTTGGCAGACGTACACTCAGGCTGGTAGTGTGTGTGTGTGTGTGTGTGTGTGTGTGTGTAGGTGGGAGGATGCACATAGCAGCGCGTCTGTGTTTTTAGGAGCTTACAAAATGCCAAGCGACTGCAGTTCAGGTTTTACATGTTGCGCCATGAAATTACAGCGCTGTACTCCACACTGAAGTGGGCTGAATCACGCTCGCGTACGTGCAGAGTGATGTTACACAATGGAGCGTTGTGGCGTTTCGACACCTTGCGCTCCATTTGCTTTACATTACCACAGCGCCAGGTAGGAATCTTCTTTTCAAAGTGGAACTCGGAGGGTTTCGTCACACTCGCACGATAAGCATCGTATTCCGCTGTAATGAGCCGTTTCTGTGGCAGAGTTTCATTATCCCTCTGAACATTAATACAAAGCGTAATCGCCATTTTTACCAGGACTGCGCTGTTGGAAATTCGGGCTGATAACTTCAGTATTGGACCTCATTTAAAACTTCAACTACGTGACATGTTTCATCTGAACTCCCCATTGCGTGATCAGCCGTGACTCACACAGTAAATCTGCAGTGGAGAAGAGCATCCTGTCCTCAACCCAGTAGCCAGAATAAAAGTATGTTTCTGTAAAACCACAGTTTTTCTGTATGTTTAATTTTCTATTTCTCTCTTTTTACAAAACTGTGTTTATGCTCGGGTGAAGTTTAGGCACAAAAAAACCCTTTGTTAGGTTTAGGGGAACACGTTTTTTTGGCTTAGCAGTTTTGGTCGCAACAAACACAGCTGGAAATGTCCTGAAGTCTCCTTAAAAATATCCAGTGGCGTCACGCTTACAAATTTGGAAAAACAGATGCTGCCGTCCCAGGTTTGGCAGCCTTGTCGCCTGAGATGAAAGTCAGGTAATAAACATGTAATGTGAACATTATCTGATGGACATGTACATGTGGACGTGTCTGTGGTTTGTAGAATAGACAATCTCTGCTGCTCGTGTATCCCAATCCATTCTCCCCCATACTGTTTTGACTTCTTACTTGGACTTTGAAAGACCCCTGTTGGTGATCAGTCGCGGTGTCAAACTACCACAAGGATTTCAAGACTCCCGCTTGCAAGACAGACACAACAACAGGATCTGTTGCCTATATTTTCTTTGGAATAGTAAAAACCTTCTCACAGACAGACTCCTAAACATGAATTTAAAGCCTCCCCTCCATTCAAAAATGTGTTTAGTAACTTCATTATGATGTTTGAACTTCACTGAGAAGTACGATGTGTGTGCAGAACATTAAAAGGCTGTACGCACACTCTTCTGCTGAAAGGGCAAAAAAAAAAAATTCTCTGTTCCCACCTCAAATCTCAAGTTCAACACGTGTACGTGCCTGCAGGATTTTGTGACATCACAACTTGCCGGGAAGCCAATCATGGCTCAGTATTCAGCTTACGCAAGTGTGATGTGGAAACCTTGCAAAGAACATTGAGAATCAATGACTATGCAATAGTTGCATATACATAGATTCAGGATTTTTCCATGACGGCGAAACAGAAAATGTAATTATAAGAATTTTCGAATTGTTTATTGAGTTTTGTGTTGTTGAAAAAACTCCAATATGCAAATGTTTAACAATTTATTATTATACGTCCTCAATAAGGACATGGGTAAGTAATCGTTAACCTTGATGACTTTAAATACTACATCTTAGTTAACTTTGATCACTAAAGCTTATCTTAATTATAACTGACACTTTAATCTTGCACTCCACCACGTTTTGAAGGCAAACATGGCTCTTTTTTTACGGCACGATATTTATTTGATTTGGCACAAACATGTGGAGTCCAAACCAGCTCAAGTGCGTACTGTAATTTTTTTCAAGGGGTCAACTTTATATTCAAATTGTGAAGCTTATATTACCTTTTGTAATCAGATAAATAGCATTACATTCAAAACAAATGCAAAAAAATGAAAGTATTTCAGGTAGTGGTCTTTTAGACCTTACTATGTTCATGTCTCATGAACTTATATGGTTGTATGTGCCTGTTAAACGTTTACAGTTGTGAGCTCCTGCGCTGTGCATGTGAATATTCTGGCTAAAAATATGGTGCTGTCGTGGTGCAAAGCTGCATCATAAAGCTATAACCGCAGAGTACAATGCATCCATGGTAACAGTGAACACACCACTGACACATTAAGGACTTAATCCTACACGTAAAGGAGATAGGAGAGCGTGGGAAACAAAGCTCAAATCGAAAAAATATTGTTTTGTATTTTTAGTTGTCGTCCGCACCTCTTCCTCCTGAACAATCCCATAATGAAGCAATGATGAATTTCCATTGACACAAAACACCTACGCACGGCAACTTCCCGTCTGCCTCACAGTGATGACACCGTACATGTACACGGACTGTATTTCGGTGTACAGTTGTGCAGCAAAAAAACACAATAGCTTGTGGCTGATGTTACGCAACACAGTGCCCTGAAGGCCTGAGTCAGCCCGCATGGTGCAATAGTGGAGAACGTGCAGTGCATCATTTCCCAAAAAGGAAGAGGGTGTGGACCCGCGTTTTACAGCCCCAGGTACACGATAAGGCCTCCTAGGCCACAAATCCTTCGGAGAGCTGCCAGGGTTCATAGGTCAACATGTATATGCACAATGTAATCTGCAGACAAACAGCCCGGCCCTCGGTACAGTCATCAAGGTAAATATTGCTGCGCTCGCTCGTCTCGCCGAGCGTCTAGTGGCCCGTTGTCTGAACACACATTTCATAAATGCGGGTGATGACTTGGCCAGTCGATGACTATTACACCAGCAGTTACCGCTGCATAACATGTCTGGGCCTATTGTTTGCGATGGGAACACCCGTGATTAATTCAGTCGCACACTCAGCCACTTGGAAACGCCGTGTGGAGGAGGATTACAGTCAAGGTTGTTGGCCCGGTGGCTGGAGGCCAGGAGTGGGAGACGGATAGAGAAATGCAGAGGAGAGGGCAAAAAAAAAAAA
>CAEMYA010000004.1:2550784-2564104 GCA_903131615.1 Diplodus sargus
CATCCGTCCCAAATTACAGCAAGGCATCCAGATTTAAAGAGACACAAAATGACCAGAAATGGTTCTTGCCCATCTCTTTGTAGTCCCGTTTCATCTCTGTGTAGTCATTTTGTGTCGCTTTATGGTCGTCTTGCATCTCTTTGTAGTCAGTTTGTGTCTCTTTGTGGTCATCTTGCATCTCTTTGTAGTCAGTGTGTGTCTCTTTGTGGTCATCTTGCATCTCTTTGTAGTCAGTGTGTGTATCTTTGTGGTCAGCTTGCATCTATTTGTAGATGTTTTGTATCTCTTTGTAGTCAGTATGTGTCTCATTGTAATCGTTTTGCATCTCTTTGTAGTCAGTGTGTGTCTCTTTGTGGTCAGCTTGCATCTATTTGTAGACGTTTCGTATCTCTTTGTAGTCAGTGTGTGTCTCTTTGTTGTTGTTTTTCATCTCTTTGTAGTCAGTGTGCGTCTCTTTGTTGTCATTTTGCATCTCTTTGTAGTCAGTTTGTGTCTCTTTGAGGTTGTTAAGCACCTCTTTGTAGTCAGTGTGTGTGTGTCTCTTTGTGGTTGTTTGTGTCTCTGCTTCTTTTGCATATCTTAGCGTTTATCTGCTGGAGTCTATCCATGTTTGATACGTGTGTTGTTGTTATTGTGTTCTTAATGTTTGGGACACGCCCTTTGCAATCTTGTCGTCGACTTATCATCCAGGTCAGCAATTGAGTGTTCCAGCTTTCGCTTTGCCACAAATTAGCGCTCTAACCTGAGTCCCTCCATCACCTTCATGGTTCCTACTCGTGGCACCTTGTTTAAGCCCGCTCAGTATCAGCGAAGAGGGATGTGGGTGACTGTGGTTGGTAGGCGGCCACTGCAGTTCTTATCAGGTAAAGTGGTTTTTGATTAGTGTTAATGGCTGGGACTAAATAGCCTTCAGCCTTTCCCACTGGCTACACCTGTTGTTTGTGTGTGTGTGTGTGTGTGTGTGGGTGTGTGCGCTGCACTGCTCAAGGGCACACTAGCAATTCATTAAGTTGAAAAAGATACATCCGCTGTGCAGTGACAAACAGGTTTTACGTCTAAACCTGCTCCCTAAACTATAACCTCTATCCAGATCGCTTGCTTTTAGCTATTTCGAGAATGCCCCTGGACGGTGGCCGAGCTGCAAAGTGTGTCCCTGCACCCTGCAGACAAGTTCCAGTATGTCAGCACCACTATGGTATCCGGACGAGTAAGAATGAGGCTTTTCTTGTTGCGAATTCTCCAGCCGTGATGCACTCGTGGCCCAGAAAGACAGACTGCAGCACCCGCTCTCCGGAAAGCGCTCGGCATCTGGTGCAACAGACAGCCTTGCATGTTAATGCAGAGTTAATATTATTATTATGAACTGCAAGTGACTTCGCATGTTAGTGAGCGCTCTGTCAAATTAATGTCAGTTCCATTAATGCCGCCGTCTATTTCGTGTCACAAGTACGCCAGCGTCAGACTCCCGCTCGCCAAGGCACACTGGGGCCGGATTTGGAGACACACAAGGGAGCGCACACACACACACACGCTACCTCATGAAAAGATTCACACCCCTGCATCTCAACAGTAGATACATATTTACGCATGCACTCACACACGCGCACACACACACACGTCTCGTCTCTGCAGCAGCGAGACACGAGGGGAGGAAAATTAATGTCCTGACTCATTTATCACATAGGCCCAAAAGTACAGATGAATCTAGTGATGAAAATCTGTCCTGAGAAATGTCAGGAAGATATTAACTCCAATACATCAAAGTGGAGCTGCAGTCTCGGAGCTGACTGCCAGCCGATGCTCCCAGCCTTTAGTTAAATAGGGGGGAGCACACCAGCGCCGATGTAATTTTAGCCCAACTCCTGACTATTTGTCACGCAGAAACGAGTAAATAAAGACACAAGTCACTTCCATCCGAAGAATAACATCCGAAATGATGCAGAGCGAATTGCATTAGCGCGCAAATGCCATTCTTTAGATCTGTCTGATCTCAATGAAGTGTGAGAGAGTGAAGGGAGAGAAAAGGAGAGGGAAATTGCCTTTTCATGTAGATTCCACTAATCGCTTTCCCCTAACAAAATACGGCAGACTTGTACTAATAAGTAAGTTAAGGCTCAGTGGACAGATAGAGTGCAACAGCACAGAGGCTAATGGAATCGAGAGCTTTCCATGCCTCCATGGGTGTCTTAATTGTCAAAAGGAGATTCTCACAGGAGCATTTCGCCACTCGCCTGCTGGATTGCGGGAAGCCTAAATTGGAGTGCGACTCGCTGGGCTTGTTTTAAGCCAGAGCTTCTCTGGTGTTTGCGAGGTGGATCAAATCCCTCATCCAATGTCTGGAAACAGGTCGCGTGATTCACTCTTGTTTACTTGGCAACCAGCAAAGTATATGTTTTCAATGCAGCCAGCAGGGACTGCAGCACACTCATATCTGAAATCTATAACTTCCACTGTTCTGTGCTTTTTTTCACCCTGCACTCTCTCCTGGAATGTATTATGGGCTTTATTCATTTTTATTTTTTTCTATTTTTTTTTTTGCATGGGTGTATTTATTCATAAATATTCATTCTGAATGCCACGTGTGATTCATTTGGAGAAAAAAAAAATATTGCTTTTCCAATCTCAGGCAGCTGCGAGTTATTGGCTCTTATTGCTATTGTTATCATAATACCTTTATAGAGGTGTATTTTTAGCGCCGCCGCTCTTCACCGCGGCACTGGAACTTCCAACCTCCGTGGTTCATTAGCAGGGAATTGGACTGCACGGGATGGGACTCCATGAGACACAGAGAATGTGCTTTTAATCTAAAAAAGGTCAATGTGCGCGGGCTATTTTGGAGATTCACTGCGAGCTTATAATTGGGGCCTTGTCCGAAGACGACGCAGAATTAAATGAAGACAAAGTTACAGAGCGCCCGGTTTGGCCTTTGATGAGAATCGGCGAGTGAGGACCCTTCATTTGCAACCTTTAATCAGACCAATGAGATCAGATTCGCATGTGATTTCTAGAAGAAAAGAAGAGTGTGGGGGGAGAAATGAAATGGTAATTAGTATTGATTACCTATGGGCATATGACCCCTGCAGTCTCCCCTTGCATTCTTAAATCAACCTAAATTATTGGATTTACTAATTTCATGCTCAGAGGAGAGGTAGCCGGCCACATGAAAATGCCTCCACAATGAGCCATGTTCCAATTGGAGTCTGAGGAAATTATAGAGATGGGAAACAAGGCGCCTTTTCAGTGCCGAGGCGTGGGTGTGAGGCTGAATTAACCACACTGGTTTAAGTTAAGGACGATAATTATTCTAGGAGGGTCTGAAGGGAGTAAAGGTGAATCAGGTAGCTTTTTTTCCTCAAATTACATTTCTCGTCCGCGCACTGTCGCCGAGAGATGTCCTCAGCCCGGCCGCATATGCATGTAATTACTCCCGGTTAAGACGGGGAAAAAAGGTCCATTTAGGCGGGAAAAAGCGGCCCAATTACATGTATACACAATTAATACACCCATGGGAAATTGAAATTTTCTCTCAAATGATAAGATTAATTCCTAATTATGGCTACAGACACACACACACACATTCGCACAAGGCCTCACACAGTTAATCTACTTTGGTGGATTTAAGCCACCATATACTGAAATTGTGAAGAGCAGAAGTGGACAGCGACTGATGGAGGGAATCCGTGTCATAATGCACCCGATGAACCCGGGCAGCGCGGCTGTGGCGGTGCTCTGCCGCCATCTGCTGGACTATAATGAAAACGCGCAAACACAAGTACTCGTTCCTAGTCCGGGACTCGTTCTGGATCTGGTTTTAAAGAATTGTATCACAGTAGTCCTGGTAGATCTTCGATGAAACACTACACTTACTACGAGATGATTCCTTCAGATTTTCAACTTCACCAATGACATCATTGAATTTATTAAAGTAAAGAATATATTTATGTTTCCTTCAGTAGTTGATGGCCTGAGACTGACTTTGCATTACAAATCCAGTGATTTCCCTTATTTTCATTGATCAATACACTACTTAAATTCATACAGAATGGAGTTTTTTATTTTTCATTCGCTGTTTTAATGTATATCTGTTCCTAGTATTACTAAGTTGGATGCTAATAGGCCACCATCAAGGCGCTTGTTTCATAAGAATCCACTGACATGGACCGCACCTGATCAGACATGCAAAAGTTCCCTCACTCTTCCTACATAACAGTAAGACAGACTTAACGAGGCCCAGAATCACTGCAGCCGTTTTGTGTCCCTTTACTGTCATTTTGTCAACCTTTGTGCGTCTGTTTGAAATCGTCTGTGTCTCCGCTGTTGTTTTGCGTCACTTTATAGTCAGTTTGTGTCTCTTTTTGGGTCATTTCACATCGGTGTGTTTCTCTTCTGCGTCTCTTTGACGTTATTTGTGTCCCTTTGTGGTCGTTTTACACTTCAGTCAGTTTGTTTCTCTTAACAGCCCTTGTGCATCTTGTTGTCGTTGGTTTGGTGCCTTTTTCTGTCATGTTGTTTCTCTTTGTGGTTGCCTTGCATCTATTTGTGGACAGTTTGTGACCATTTGGTCTCTGAAATTATTTGATTGACGTTCCAATAAGAAATGTTGAAGAGGTCATATTCTGCTTTTGGGGTTTTTTCCCCCTTTCCTTTTTTTGTGCCTGTAAAAAGGTGTGAAAAAGTGAAAAAGTCCACAGTGTGAAGAGGGATCCTGCAGCAATGCACCATATGAGAACATTTGTTTTTTTTTTAAATTAAAGTATGTAAACCTATTCTACTAGAACCCCCAAATAAAAGTATGAGCTTAGAAAGATAATATGACCTAATATGTAATAGTCGCTGCATAATGAGGCTCTGACCTGATGATACTATCAGACAGAGTAGAATACATGACCTTTTCCAACTTGAAAATTAATAAAAGGGAAATAAAAATAGAGATAAAAGATGAGGATATTATGGTGATAAATGAATGAATCAATCCAGTGACACAAATCGATGAAGTACACTTCTCAAGTCTGATTTTTATTCTGTGGGAAACGTTAGTCTCTTACACATCTAACTTGTTGGTGCAATATGACAGACAGCTACTTAGTACAGCAGTGCCTACAGATAATAATATATCCATGTTTACAAGCAAAATAAACAATGTTAAAAAGATAAATATTAGTCTCAGTGTAAAGCACAGCACGCAGTTCTCTTGACTTGCAGCGGTAGAACTGTATTGCATCAGTCTCACATAAATATGCTGAACCCCACACTGGTTCTAGGCAGATACACACATTGGTTCTTACAGCAGATGCCGTTTCTATTCTGTCCTTGTGCAGCTCTGGGCTCAGAGCCTGCCTATGCAACTGCAGACAGAGAAAGTGCAATTTAAAAACAACAGTGACACTAAACATCCAGGGCAACAAGGACACACAGATGCGGGGCAGGACAGCTGTGCATGTGTGTGCGAGAGCAAGTGTGTGTTTTAATATTAGAAACACTGCAGAGGCTAGTTTACAGTTCATGAGTTTGTCAAGACAAAACATAGAGGAGTGACACTGAGGGAAATGACACAGACAGGAAATGAACACGGTATGTGGCCGAACAGAGGCGGCTGTTAACGCTGTTACTGGAGCTCTTACAACACGGACTGGTGCCTCACAAACTTTCGGTCTTACACGCAGACTTTGCAGGCCACCGTATGTGCTGGCCTTCACATGGCTACTGAGGCGTCCGACTCTTTAGGCCGGTTGCGTACAACGTGCTCCAGCTGCCCGGAGTCCGAGACGTCGTAGCTCGTCTTGTACTTGGCCAGGATCTTCATCAGAGGACGCAGCTTCAGCCACCACTGCTCCTTAGGGATCCTGTGACTGCAGACAGACCAGGAAATGTCAGCACTGTGGTTGTCCTGTTTTTCATTTTGGCTGAAACTAACTTATTTTTATGATCATTTAAGATTCATTAAGATTATTTTCACAATAAATTTCTTCAGTCAATAAAGTGAAAGAAAGCTCATCACAATTTCCAAGAGCCCAAAGTGATGTCTTTAAATTGCTTCTTTTGTCAAACCAACAGTCCAAAGACTCATTTCATACTGCATTTACTGTGATAAACGACAGAGAAAAGAAGCAAATCCTCACATTTAAGAAGCTGGAATCAGATAAAGTGACACTTCGCTTGACAAAATGAATGAAATGATTGCACGCTGATCAAAATAGTCACGGTTTAATTTTTCTTTCATTTGACTAGTCATAGCAGCGATCGTCTTCTTTTTCTCTTTAACACTGTTTCACAAATGCCTCAATTGTAATGTTTACTGCTCACGCTCACATATCTAGTATGTTCTAATGAATGGGGGAAGAGTGAAAAGATTGAGTCCTAGCTTGGAGTTGTCAAGGATTCATTTGATTCCAGATCATAAAGGAGTAGCTCTACCATAAATATGGATATTTAGCATTATTTACTTTATACACATGATCTCAGTTTTGGCACCGCTGCAGTTTGGGTGAGCCAAAATTAACGTGGAATAATTAGAAAAACAGAACTGCCAGCATGCTTCTATTTGCTTATTATCTAATGTACTATCATAAGCACTCACTACCTGGTTAATCCTTCACTTTATCCTTTTCATTTGCGGCTGCCCCAACGTAATTCACCCACAGACATCCTTCCAGTTTGATCTAATCAAATCTAGCGTGCACGGCATGACTGTGGATTGAATACAGTTTTAGGCCACTGTCAGCAGTCCTAGGAATATTAAACGGGTAAAGCTGGGAAACTCAAAAAAGACTGATTTAAAAAAGAATGTTCAAAATCAATGCGGCGTAGACCGAGATATCCTGGCTTTGAGTTCTCAATGAAATGGCTCAAGCTCCAGAAACGCTTACATCTCCCATAACGGGACTCAATAGCATGTCGATCGACTGTCCCCGCCTCCTGAATGCTCACACCTTTCATACAACACAACCCTAGTTTATACTTAAGGTGTCCTCTCATTAAAATGTTACCTCCCAAAACACAACAGTGATGTGATGACATCATCAGGGTCATTTTCTTAGACTTTGGAAATCCCCCAATAAAACCAAAGTGTACGTTAACAAAGACTTACTGTGATAACTAAACTGTTCTTTTATGTCCCTTAAAGTTCAAGTAGAGTGATACGTACACAAAGTCAGTGTCGTCCTTGAGTTGCACAACGGGCTGGAAGACCAGAGCCCTGCGTCGCATTCCCAACAGACAGCAGGAGTCCTCACTGTTAGCAAACACTCGGCCTGCAGGGAAACACCGTGGCATCAGAGGTGCAAACACAGGAATGTACTTTAGCCGTCCTTGTTTTTTGGTTGCAAACAAACAGTGGCATAGAGCAGCTTTTCGCCAGTGGGTGTGGGAGGTTGTGGTGTGGGATGATGATGATTCTTGTAGCCAGTGGCCGTGAAATGTAAATAAAATGAAACTATTTTGTATGGATCCACAGGAGGACTACAATGAGCTAGTGAAACACAAAATCTAAAAACAAAAAGAGGTGATGATACAGAAATCATGACTACAACAAAGCAACATAAAGCACCATAGACGCACAAAGAAATGCTGGGCAGGGTAAAGGAACCTGTGGTTTATTAATTCAGACCATGCTCACATTTCCAATCAAACCATTTCAGATGAGTCATGAACTGGAAATAGTGTACCATGGTGGCTGCTGATTAATTTTTGAAGGCATTAACACATCCTAGCTACGCCCAACAAGAGCCTACACAGGCTGTGTGCATCTATAATATGGCAGAATAGAGGAAATGACAGACAGGGACATGGAGCTAAATATAAAAGATGTAGATGGTCATGGAGCCAGCATAAAAAAAAAGACAATTTACCTTCATCTTATGTCATCCATGTGTATGGGAAATAGACATAAAGAAAAAAGAGGAGTTTTAACTTTAACGCTTGTGCACATGCAGTGTGTATTGTTCAGAAGAACACGTCACTCACAGTTGTTAGTGTAATCTATCAAAAAAGAAAGTGTAAGTACATTCAAGTCAGTTGCTCATTAGATTTGTCTGCTGATGAATGTAAATGGTCGATAAATAATTTCCTTCGCGAGGATTGAAATACATCAAAATGTCAGACGGAGTGACTCCATGACAGATCTGGGGAAAGGTTTGCTTCACACTAGTCACGCCTCTGCAGGGAGGGAGGAGCGACTACCACAGGTCATTTCACTGAGACTGAAGGGGAACATTAACCTCACCTTGTCTGAAGGTCTCCAACAGCTTTTTGGTAACCCACTGCATCGCCTTGGCAGAGATCTTGGTCCCAAAGTTACGGTCGAATGGAGACGGTGCTCCTCCCTTTTGTTTTGTTTTTTTTAAAACACGAAACAACATGAGAATAACACTTCCTATTATGTTGTGTATTAAATAAACATTTTCTGTCATTTTCGAAGCAACATCACTCGATTTTGGTTTTATATTTTTTTTTCCCATTTGCCTCAGACTGTCTTAAGGTGTTTGCATTCATGTCTATTGGTAGCACACACAATTACGTTTCTTTTCCTATTGTTTCATACACCACAGCCTGCACTCTGTCTAGTGTAAATGTTATTTTACTTTAAACTTTTTAAAGAAGTCACATCTACAGTCAAGAAACAGGACATGATAATAGAGAGATAAATATACATTGAAGGCTTTTTCTTTAATATTCAATGTTCAATTTCACCTAAAAATGAAAAATTCATTCATTATCTACTCAACCCCATAACGATGCTATATGAAGTATATGAAGACTTGTTTAACAATATAAAAATAATAATAAAATGGCTCCATCGGTATAATCCGAGTCTCTGGAAGACCAAAGATGAAAATTATTTGAATTTGTTTTATTTACAACCAAAACCGTGTCTTGTAGGCTAACAGTGTTTTGGGATCTCCAAAAAAATAATAATTTAATACAAAAACAAAATAAAAATATATATATTTGGGATCTCTGGGCTTCCATAGATCCCAAATACATATTTTTTTATTTTGTTTTTGGATTACTCTGGATGCCATCAGCATGGGGATGGGTAGATGATGGCTGAATTTTTCATTTTTGGGGGAACTTTTCCTTTAAAGTAACATATTTGTCGAAGTTGTTCATCATGCTATGTTTAAAATTCATTTTTTTGTTCTGTCTCCCAGTACTTGCTGCAGACACAACCCAACTTCCCCTTGGAGATCATCAAAGTTTTGTTTGATCCAGTTTTATCTGCGCTAATCTCAAGACACACAAAGTCAGAACACAACAAAGCCTGTCCATGTAAAATGGGGACGTGAATATTCATGATACAAATATAGAAAATTGTTCATTAAATCTGGATGAATTGTTACCCCTGACACTGCTGCAGGAGGGAATAGTCCCATTTAGTCTGTATGAGATGGTAACCAGTGAGGCTGTGCCTACCTGCTGCATGTGACCGAGCACATTCTTCCTGGAGTCAAACACTCCTTTTCCTTCTTCAGAGTACAGCTGGTAGATGAAGTCTGTCGTGTAGTTTTCATTGCAGTTCTCATTCCTACACACACACAGTAAAAAAAAACAGATGTCTGAGTCTACATTTACTGATTATTCCCGAGGCTCTACTATGGATCCACACTGGTTTTGTGTCGATGTGACATCATGATGACTGCAGGCAGCACTAAAAATGTCAGCTGGCTCCATTCACTACACAAGCAGCTTAAAATGTAATACTGAAGGCAGAAAATAATGGATTACGGCAGCAGCAGTACACTAGTTGTGTATCTGTGTTTTCCCCATTAAATAATCAGAAGGATGTAGCCTTGAAATGTACTGTGACTGTGTGAGTAACTGAAGTCCTTATCTTACCTGAGTACAAGTCCTCTTTGAATGCTACCCTTCATTTTCTCTGTCAAGTGTTCAACATTGGCCTGTGGGAGTAGATAGTAAATATAATGTTGACCAGTAGAGGGCATTGTAATGTAAAGGAATTCAGCCAGAATGCCCTCTGGTGGATGAAGTGACATCCATGCATGTCAGGGACTGAATGGTTCTACTACACAATGTATTTTTGCTGATGTGTCACCTGCAGGTCTCTGATGTCAAATGGCTCCTCGTAGATGTAGGCAGCATCAGCTCCTGCAGCCAGGCCTCCCACACTGGCCAGGTAGCCACAGTAGCCTCCCATAGTCTCAATAATGAACACGCGTCTTTTGGTCCCACTGGCTGACTGCTTGATGCGGTCACAAGTCTGCGTGTATGCATGCAAGCTCACAATGTCAGTATACATTAAATGCTTAGCACACGCCGAGCATTATGACACTGAACATCTGAGATACTTCCAGTTAAAAGTCATGTTAACAAGTATGATTAGAAGTGTGATAATTAGAGGTCAGACACTGTTAAAATAATACATCTCACACGGAAGAACAACAAAACACTGTTCTCAATGCCGGCATGCTTATTAACAATCTGTACAAGTGTCAAGGCAGCTTCAGGCTAAAATGCAGCTTTATCTGACAGTAAACCTTTATTATAATAGTCCAATGCTGATAATCAGCACCATGTCAGGGGAATGTGATGTCAGCAAAGAGTCCACACAGTTTCGGAAGCTACAACAGTGTCAAAGGGGCATCCCACTAATTTAGCACTGCACCTCCATAATGCTAGAGGACTGACAAGAGACCAATTAAAGACAGAATGGTCAAATTCAGAGCAGCATAGGATGTGATATCCTGACTTTCAGTCCGTAGTATTGGCCAAGCTCCTAAAAATGCTGGATCCCACATTGCTCTTAGTTGACATCAACTTGGCAACTGCAGTTTGCAATGCAGCCTTTCTGTTTAACTAATTTTCACAGGCTCAGTCATACTCCTCATGACAACTAAACTGAACTTGATGTGTAAACAGGTGGGTTGCCCCTTTAAAACTGCACAGATATCCAGTGTCTAGGTTAATGTTAGAACTACCGTCAAGGTTAGCTTTGGGATTGATGGTAGGTTAATGAGTAAAGGAATCAACAGAGCTGCAGCAAATACTCTACTTTTGGAAGCTGACAGTGTGTTGACTATTAGCACTGGACCATTAACTCCACTGTTACTTCATATCATGTGTCATTTTCATCCTTTTTGCATTAGCGTCTTGAACAAAGCGCTCACAAATGTGCCGGCGGCGGTTCGACTGCCTTACCTCCACGATGGCATTGAGGGCTGTGTCTGCCCCGATACTTAGGTCTGTGCCCGGTACATTGTTACTTATGGTTGCAGGCAGCATACACATCGGGATGCAAAACTCCTCATAGGTAGCGCGAGCCTCATACAGCTGCAGCAGACTTTCAAACGCCTGAAGCGGCAGTACATGAAAAACGCGTTAGAGCCACAGAAGGCCGGCCACTGAGAGAGAGAGGTTGATCTCTCTCTGGAGCGTATCCTGCCATTCCGGCTCTTTCCGTGTGATAGCAGCCAATGGCTTCCCTTTGGCAGAAAGGATGGGAGGACAGAAGTGTGAACAGAGAGATGGATTCGAAAAGGGGAAAATGAAAAGAGTGGAAGGAGGAAATGATATCGACAGGGTGGCAGATTAAAGCCACAAAACATAGGGGAAGAGAAGATGTAGAAGGAAGGTGATGGAACAGATAGAACAGAAGGAAGACAGACAGGAAATGATGTGAAAGAAAGAGATGGGACAGAGATCTGTGTGTTTGTAAGCCTCGGCAGATAAACGCAGTGACACTGCATCTCAACCGGCCATATCTGCTGTGAAAGGTTATATGCAGGCAAGACACGCACTGATCAAGGAGGAGGAGGAATGATGAAGATGGTGGCACAGCTCGGAGATGTTTTTCTGTTTATATATGCTTTGGTCCCTTAGTCTTACATGTACAAAGGGTTAAGTTTGTGTACATCTCAGTTATTGTGATGTTATATAGCCAACAGCAATGGAAATGAGGCTGTGTTACAATTATTGAATGAAGTAAGCGTTTCAATTCAAATGGACACATACAACACAGTGCATGTTAACTGTACTACGTTGTGTTAGTTTGTGTTCTGTAGCTGTTAACCACTCATCTTGATGTTAATGATGTGGGAGGACATAAACACACAGTCAGGGAGAGGGGCAGGCAGAGCAAACATTGCGGTCACGACACTCGTGCACCTCGCGGCATGCCTCCATGTCGTCACTCACTTACCTGATGGGGAAGGGAGGGACGCTACTCTGTAACATGGTTTTACATTTACCAGTCTCACAGTACAAAACGTGACTCAATTCATACATCTGGCTCAATTTCGGATGCTCCAGTTTGAAGTTTTATTCCAGATGTGGCTAAAATTTCCTCCGCAGATTTACTGACAGGCTGCGGATCACGCTGAGTGACTGGTAAAATGACCGAGTGAGCGAATTCCCCCTTCTTGAAACATGATTGGCTGGCTGGCTATGTAAGCATAGACATGTTTCAGTGTTTGCTTGCGTGTGTGTTTTTATATCAGTCGGCGTGTTGCTGAGATCAACTACTCTGGTTGCTAGCCCCCATCACTTACAGTAGTGATGGCGTTCAGAGCCGTGTCAGCGCCAATGCTGAGGTCTGAGCCCGGCACATTGTTGGAGACAGTGGCTGGGACCATGACCATGGGCACACAGAACTCGTCATATTTCCCGCGCGCCGTTAACAATTCCAGCAGTGACAGGAAGGCCTGCAGGGCAGAGCCAAGGGCTTTAGTGTCTGTGAGGGTGAAAACTGTGGCAGGTTGGTTTGGTTGAGAGGTGCTACTTGCCACAAGGAAGGGAAGACAATAGGTGGAGGATGCCAAGGGGAGGAGCCAGGTCTATCACAACGGACAGCAGCGAAACAGACAGGTACCACTCCACACACTCTGAACATCATCTCTCTCTCTCTCTCTCTCTCTCTCTCACACACGCATGTGCACGCACGCTCACACACACACACACACACACACACACACACATCCATTCATACACGTGACGCTCATTTCCTTGCATACATCACAGGAAAATAAAGCTGGTGAGCATGTAAACAGGATTGCGTGAAATGACTGGAAAACAGCAGGTGTTCTCTGTCTCATGTTCAAACCAAATGATAAGATTATCTATATTTCAGTTCAGTTATTGCCTCACTTTTCATTTGTCTGACTCAGATATATTCAATTACAACTCCTAATTCCTCTTTAATAATGTATTCAAAGTACTGGAAACCAACAGTGAACCAACATTATGCTACAATTGATGCCGTTAACAGGTTTTTTGGCAGAGATTTGACTTTGAAGCATGATGATGTATGGAGCCATATGGTGGTGCGCTGACATTAAATGGGGTAAGAATGATGAGGAGGATCAACAT
>CAEMYA010000004.1:2564191-2603314 GCA_903131615.1 Diplodus sargus
CAGGGACAAAAGAGTTTGAAACATACCTCAAATCCACCAACAATAAGCAGCGCATTAATGTTGTTCTTTCGCATCTGCTCAGCAATTTTTTCAACATGCTTAGCAGGAAGTGTTCTGAAGACAGGAAGGAAGTGAGGGAGAAAGCAAGGAAGGAAAATAAATTGTTGTTTGTAAAAATGTTTTAAAAAATAATAATAATAATACACAAAATCTATAGTAGAGGCTAGATTCTACAGACATACTATTTACAATACTCAACACTCATTAAGTAATCATTAAAAAAAACCTTGTAGTTCAGTTTTAATACTGAGCAGATGCTAGTCCATCAGAGAGCAAGACTCTACCTTTTGGTTCCCAACAGAGATCCACCTTGTCCCGTCCATCCTCCCACATCGGCCCATTTAATCTCCTTAATCTGACGAAAGACAACGATAACAACACATGCATCTTAAATCTGAGAGCAGCACTCCATTACATTTTAATTACTTCCTTCCTCAAGCAATTTAAATCTGTCTGAGATTGTTTCTATGTGGATGCTGGTTCATAAATCACAGACCTTAAAACACCTAGAACATTTTGTGTGAGTTACAGCTCTGTATTATCTGACACATCCTCTGGGTCGGGGTCTCAGTGCAGAGACCGTAAGGCGGAGAGTTATTTTCCTGGACACAGTCTCTTATACCTAACAGAGGAACTGGACCAGTGAAAACACAGAGGTGTTTAGCAGAGAGTCCGAGAGCGCTCAACTAAAGAAATCCATTACTCCTGCTGCTCTAATCTTCTTAGGGTCAGTTGGCGCAGCCTGATTTCAGCAGGCTGGGGCACATGCAGGGTGTTTTACTAACCAGTGATATTGGAGACATGCTGTAGAAGATAATGGTTTGTTAAGTGTTTGTTCTTTGAATGAGCCGGACTGTGGGCTAAGGGTTTAAGGTTTTTTCACACGGAAAAGGTCAGGGGAGGATAAAGGAGAGGCGTGTGAAACCAGTTTAACCAGTTAAAGAGCAGGAAAATAGCAATGACTCAAACTGCAGCACAGTCTCCTGCAACACAGGTTTGCTGTCTGCTTTTATCTTTCATTCAAAAATACTGAATGAAAGACACTGAATTGAATTCATTCTTGTTTCTTGTCTTGTCTTAAATCAGGAGAGAAACACACAACCGACTGATCATTGCAAAGCTGTGTTTTGAAATCTGTTGCACTCTGTTGGTTTATTGTGGTACTGCAGGGCAGAGGAGGGACAGTCAGAGTGGAAAATTGGTTTACATTAATCTCGACTGATTATCCCCAGGATTTCCCTGATTATTCTTTCAGTCACGGAGCTAACACTGATTGTGTGCGGTCCAATTCCTCGAGTTATTGATAAGAACACAAACAATATTTCATTAAACTTATTATCATAACATAAAATCTCCAATTTCCTACGAGATACGCGCAACAGTACAGTACCAGTATATGAGTGCTTTAGTACCCACCTGTCCTTTGGAGAATCCCTCAAAGCCATCACTGACAGCAAACATCTTGTGCCCCTCAGAGATGCCCACCCTGACGGCTGAACGGACAGCAGCATTCATGCCTGCTGCAGGGGCGCCAACATTCAACACCGCCACATTGAAGTTGCTCTGAGGGCACAAAAAAACAAGCATCAAATGTGACTTTGATCGTCTAATCATCACTGGAAATATAGAAAGAATGTTGCAGTTGTTGATGAAGCTCTGTGGAGTGAATCAATATATGGTTTCTGGTCTGCTATCGGTTCCACGCTGGGCCTACAGTGGTCATTATCACAGATGCAGTGAAAAGGCCAAACCCTGAGGCGAGCTCCGCAGCATGGAGTCGACCCTGCTGATTCTACACTTCACTGATCTTCAGGGTGAGCTGCCTCAGATGGAACCACAATTCCTCCTGGCAGGGTTAACAAGTCACGCCTCAGCAGGGAGCCAGGTGTCATCTAATATCACTGTAGAACAGAGCACTGAGCCACCTGGGCTTAGTGTGAGGCCTATTACTACAATTATAGCCTCCACAGCAAAAATAAGGCAACACAGCAAGCAGGTAAAACTTCAAACTGCATATGAACTGGCCACCATAACTGCAAGTCAACTACTTTCCACAATAGCAGGAAAGAAACTGATGCACCTATTTACAGAGAATTACTTACATTTCTCAATCTTCCCAAACCACAACCACACATTTACAGAAATACTTCTCAGTACGTGAGCCAAGGTTGCATCTTGAAATAGCAGCACCATGACAGAAGCAACTGAGTCATTATTTGTATGCAGGTCCTCAGGACAGTGTAGCAAAATGATTAAACACCTCCGTGGCTTGTGGAGGCCAATTCAACTCTCTAAATACAACCTGTACTCCAGACATGGTGAGATTAGCTACTGTATGTGCGAAAAGAAGCTGACAGCACTGTCACCTTCAAAACTTCCAAGGGAATGTCAACATGTTGTCAAGTGACTTACAGTTGGCAGTTCGGATTCTGGTTTACGATGAGCCAGCAGTTTGTATGTCCTCAGGTTGTTTTCAAAACTCCTGCAATAAAACATTGAACACGCAGTAGTGTTAAAACCACCCACAGTGTGATACGTTTTCAGCGCCATGTACATGAAAATACATGTTATAACCTTAAAACTGTGTTTACTTTCACATAATCTTCTTAAATATAATCTCCAACTCATCATCGACTGTGCTCTGTCTATAAACAACAGGCTGATGACGTTCTGAAATAGCACCATGATCCACTTCCCCTACTACAGCTGTCTTCAGTAAGAAACATCAAACTGCTGTGCTTGATCCTGAGTGAAGTGAAGGCTTTCATGTATCAGATTGGTCCCAGCGGGCCGTAAGTCATACCTGCCCCGAAGTTTCACTGCCTCCTCAAAACGCTTCCCGTCCATAGCCTTCTGCACTTCTTGAGTCTAAGGAAGAAAAGGAGAGAATTTTCAATGCTTGAATTCCATTGTATTTGATACACTGGACTTCCAGTATGGACAGAGCGGTGGCACTTATGTTGATTTATACCAGCTGAGATAAAACATCTGAAGGCATTCAAATGTGTAAGTTTTGAAGTGTCGATTATGAGCATGTTGGACTAACCAACAACCTTTCTTGTGTTAAGAGAGAGAACAATGCAAGCATAAACATGTCATCAACTTTCCGCCTCAATTGCTACTCTGTAACCTTCTTTTGACCTGTAACAGAACAATAAAGTTTTTTGTTGCGGTTTTATGGAGATAGTTGGCTATTACATCACTGTCCTGCAGACAGTCATATCCAACCATGCCAAACGCTTCAGACAATCATTAACCAGAAACAACTGCCTCTCAAACAATACAGCTCTCTTGTGAGCATTAGTGCCACTCCAGGCTCAATGGGCTGTGCTGTTTGTTATCCTTACTTATGGTCCTCCAACCCGTGCTCATTGACTCTGCCTCTTTGAGCCCAGCAGAGTCATTTCCCAGTGTTTGTGTTTGTACATGCTTTGTAGTTTCCCTCGCTCCTCAGCTTCCGTGCTTTTGTAGATGTGTGTATTGAATGTGTTGCAGTCTTGGCTTCTTTCCAGCCCAATCCAGTGCTTACCATCTGTACACACTCCATCAGAGGCAGGCGCACCGATTGGTTGCCGCACAGAGAGACCACGCAGGCTGGCGTGTTGGCTGTGGTCTCCAGAAGGGCAAGCACGGCCTCCACACCCATACGACTGGCCTGTGTGAACAAACACGCACAGATAAAACAGGATCATCCTCACAATCGAAACCTCTCTCCTGGACACCGATAATATTTTCTTTACCAACACATCAGTGACACAAATCATAATCAGCTCTCCACAACATCTTTTTGTCTGCTTGAGTTTTTAATTGGTGTGTTGTGAACGTGAAGGGATCTGTCGCACACTGTCGCACTGCTCCTCATGCTGAGCCATAAATCTGTTAATGTGCTTAACCTAAAACCTGGAGCCATTTCTCCTCAGACACACACAGGATTAACCGGGAAATGCTCTTGGCAACTGCCCTATTCCTACCAAAATGCCCTCAAAAGAGCTCATAGCAGAACTGTACACTAGGTTAAAAGTGTGAGCACGTGTAGAGAAAATGCTATTATTGCTAGTCTGCACAAGAAATACCAGTCGGTTAAATGTATCATTTCCTTTTTAATCTGCACCTTACAATTACACATTAAAATAATTTGTTTCACTCAAATGTTATCATATTTTTGGAGGATAATGAGTAAGGTTCATAGTGCATTGCGCAAAATGTTTCAGCGGCATCGATTTTTCATGAAAGCGGTAGACCTACCAGGATGCGGTCAAAAGCAGAGGGGGTCCCTCCTCTCTGCACATGGCCCAGGATTGTCACTCGCGTGTCGAAACCCAAGCATTTTACAACAAGCTGGGAGGAAATAATACACAGCTCTTAGCAAAAACATTGTGGCATTATATATATTTTGCTATTCCTCTAATCGAAAACAATTCTATAAACTGGGCTGATGGATCCTTAATGGTTCTCATGCATGTTAGTAATACAGCTTTATGTATTTATGTGAAAAAGTGCATACATACATACATGGACAGATACATCAAACACTGAAACATAAACACATAAGAAAAGATGAAGAGAAAGGGGAAACAGCAAAGCACAAGCAAGCCATTCTTATTTTTCAGTCATGTTAAGCGGGGAGTTCTTGTACTGAACGTCACGGAAGATCCTTCGTGGGAAGTGCTGAATTAAATGGACACACTTCTTTAAAACAAAAAACAAAAAGCTTGACAAGTCTGCCTTTAAATGAGGAACTATTAGTGCAGGGTCATGGCATACAGTGATACTGTCCATGAGCAAATTTATAGTGTGAAAGTGTCCAAAAAAACAAACATATTCAATACAACTATGTGAGGCAGTTAGTAATAAATGAGGTTTGGTTTAGTGAGGGTATCTGCTCAGAGTTTTACAGCAGTAGTAGAACATGGTGAAAGCCATCTTACCAAACTACAGCGTGTGTCTGATAGAGCACTCCAGAAACACAGCAACAGAGTCAAAGCCACACCAGGGCAGCAGTACAGTAGTAGAGGTCATACAGGAGGCAGTCAGAGCTGGAACTTGCCACACGTTTTCACAGAGCTCTGTACTTACATTCTTGATATAGTCAGTGGTAATGGGCTTGTTGTTACGATCAATCGCCCCTTCGGCTACAATTATGATATTCAGCCTTTTCATCCCTGCTCGGTTCTACAAGGAGGGGTGGTGGAGAAACAACATGACAGAAAAACTGAGATTGTGGCTGTGACGTGGTCTTTCAGAAGCACGGGGGCCAGACGATGCACACAGCCATGGAGCCGAGGACAGATTCTCTCTTAATGAAAGGCCGTGTTGGCACTTTGTAATCAGCAATTTCCTGCCAACCTCACTGTTCGTCTTTGCTGTATTATCGTGGCCTAACATTCAATATCATGATTATCCCATCAGGAGCAAGATGGATCTTTTTTCCCACTCACATCAACATCCTGTTACATATTCTGGTGCCAATAATCATGGCAATATTCAGCTATTTGTGGCTCAGAAGGCTCATTTAAATCAGTCGGGTCTCCATGCTTCTGGCTTCCCCTTTCTTTACACTCAGGTACTCACATCCTTGACAAAACTAGAGGTAATAGGCTTCCCATGCCTGTCAATGGCTCCCTCTGCAACTATGATTATGTTCAGCCTTGTGCCCCTGGAACGGGTCTGAATCATAGAACAATGTTTCCAAAGCAGGAAAAGAAACACAATAAGACGGCAGACTAAATAAAACATTTTTCACACCAGTCCTCTCTGATTAAAAAGACAGGAGTCACTGCTTATAGAAAAACTGAGCAGTTTCAGAGTAATTACAACATTGTCATGTTAAACAAAACAGAGAGGTCACATTACATTGCATCTACCGGTACAATACAGTTCATTGGGTTTACTGTAGGGAACAAATAAGATAGTGTTACCGCAGACAGTTTCTGACACATCTTGTCCTCCCAGCCGTCCTCTGGGGGCATCTCAGGAATCAACACCCAGTCTGCCCCACAAGCTAGGGCACTCACCAAGGCCAGGTAGCTGAGATAAAACACACAGACAGAAGACTGTGTATATAAACACAGCTGATAAAGGTCTCCGTCTCTGTTTTAGGAATTCTGTTTTGTGGTCTTCTATGAACTTTATCAAATGCATTCTTACCCACAGTGTCTGCCCATGACTTCTAACACAAATGTTCTCTGGTGACTGAAAGAACAGAACAGAAAACATCAGTTAGCATTGAAGTAATAGAGCATTGTAATGGTGTATCCAATTATAAAGATATTTGAAAGATGATGCAGAATGGAGCCTCGACATGGTGATTTATATTTGTGTAATTTGATCCTGCAAATGTGACATTTCATTTTCAGCACTACAGGACTTTAATTTGTTCTAAAAAAATGTTAAGTAGTTAAACAGACATATTTATAACATTGCACATTATCCAATATTTTTTAGACATTACTTTGGCGTGCACTGCTGTTCATAGTCTCACGAAATATACCGGTCTCCCCCTCACCTCTGTGCAGTAGTCATAATTGCGTCCACCACCTCAATGATTCTGTGCAGGGCAGAGTCAGTGCCGATTGTCATGTCAGTTCCACAGAAGTCGTTATCAATGGAGCCAACCATCCCCACAATGTGCAGGGCCGAATACTTCTGAATGGCATCAGTTTCGATTGAGCCTGAGAGGATCAGGAAGACAGGGTTTAAGCACTGCAGTGTTCTCTGTGTTTTCTATTGTATTTCCACAGTTAATCAGACAGGTTGCTCTCACAGCTTGTTGTCAAAATATGACAGGATGAGCAGCAATGGAGACTGCTGAGCTCAGAGCAAAGAAACCTAAACAGTTATTTACTGGAAGAAACGGGTTTACAATACAAACCCTTTCAGATTGGTATTGCAACTCAGATTCCCCAAAAGGTTAGAGCGCCATGTCATAAAAATTAAAACAGAATAAGATCATTTCCCAAACAAATGCTGTTTATAGACACATTTTACAAAGTTTTGAGCACATGTAGTAATGTCCATTGTACAACCACATGTTTCACAAAATGGTGAATCAATCAATTTATAGTGCAACCTAGAGTTTACTAACAGACAACTATTTCAAAACAGAGTTTTAAGAAGACAATAGACATGGAATATTGTTTGTGTAAAAATCAATCATAACAAAGAGGCAGAATTTAATACAGAAAGACAGAATGTGGCAACAGCCATAATGAGAATGGCGTTCTTATGTAAAGGGAGTATGGGAGGATGCGGGATTACAAAAATATCTAACCTACAAACAGAAATGTCTGCTCATACTGGCAGGTACTGCAGTGACTCAGCAGAGTGAACACAATTTAAATGAAGAACGTAGTATCGGCTTAAAGCAATGAGAAGGCTCATCCTCCCTCAGTACCTTGCTCCACCAGCTCCGTCAGCAGCCCGCTCCACTCCTCCCTGAAGAGGTTGGCCCCCGTCAGACTGCCATCTCCGCCGATCACACACAGGTTGGTGATGCCGTGCTGAACCAGGTTGTGAGCTGCCTTCAGGCGTCCCTCGTGGGTGCGAAACTCTTTACACCGGGCACTGCCAATAACTGTCCCACCCTGAAGACGACAGGTGTCTTAAAAGTTCAACTTTAAAGTTACACTATGTAGAAATGTGGCATTCTGTGTGATTTGGTAGCCCCCACAATTTCTGAACGGGACACCGCTATTGTTAATCCAAATCCCATGTCTTCAATATATAATAAAAATGTTAGGATTTGAAAACTTGTATCTTGAAGTAAACATGTTTGTAATGCTGTAATGCTAACTTCTCACTGAAGTTACATAGTGGAGAAACAAAGACACCATACCACCAAAATAATGTTGCAGCTGTTATTTTAAGGGGAAAGTCGTTACCTAATGTGGCAGTAAGTCACTAAGCTTCTCTTTACACCTCAGTTCTGTGTACTTGGTGCAGTGTTGTTCAGTATATCCCGGAAGGATACTTTGACAACAGTAAACACTGCTGATGAACTCGCACACACTTGCAGCTCGGATGTTACAGGTTGACATCTCTAACCACAAAACAGATGCATCTTTTAGCTACATGACTTGCAAGTTCCTCTTTATTACCCTACTCTGTAATTTAAATGACTAATGTAATGAGTAATGAAATGTTTGAGAGCCTTAAAAGTAACTGTATTTTCTTTATATTATGTTCAAACACAAATGTTTTATTAGATGTGTGGAATGCTGCCAATGTGTATTACTCACCACTTGTAGCATGCTGGAAACACTTTCCCATGAGGCCTCTTGAATGTTATCTCCTCCATCCACCATACCCTGATATCCCTGACAAAAGAAGATAAAGCTTCTCTGTAAATAAATGCAAGGGAGTTTCAAACAACATTAGGCCGAAGCAGTGTGGACTCCAAACTGCATCAGCAGGTCACCACCTCTCAGTGTGAAATACTGTAAATATTTCAATCTAATGCAACACCATAGAACAGTACAGATATGTTATCATGACACTCAAGAATTTAACATTGATGGTGTAAAGTTTGTCTGTATCAGAAGGGTGCAAGATAACCCCCAGAGTACTGTGGTACCTGAGTGGGAGGGGAGTTTCATATGAGGCATCTGCCAAAGCCTCAGTTATGTAACAGCACACAGAGCAGAGAGGTTCAGGACATACACAGATGTGCGGGGATCACAGGAAGAGCAAGCAGAGCACAGCCCGTGCCAAAGCTCCTCTAGCATCTGCTATGTGACAGTAAACATCCTTGTGTTCATAGACGTACACTGAAATATAGTTGTAGTTGTAAAAAACCATCACTGCTTCCAAGACATCTGACATCAGGTTGTTATAAAGATTACAACCATTGCAAATTGTATCTTAAGTGTTCTGTATGGCTGCAACAAACGATTATGTTCATTATCATTCTACCAGTTATTTACATCATTAATCGATTACTTGTTTTATATTCTATCAAATGTCAAACAACTGTGAAAGTGCTCATCACAATTCCCCAGAACCCAAGGGGAAAACCAGAGACCCTTCATTTTCAGAGATGGCGTGGCTGTGAGCAGTGTTTTTTGTTTACGTCTGTCCACTTCTATAGGATAAAACATACTATGAGCATGGACAATAACATCTGAATAATGATAATGACTAAGTATGGGCTCACCTCATGAATGAAATAAACTTTTGCTCCCACATATAACCCCATTCGAACCACAGCACGTACAGCAGCATTCATCCCTGGGGGGAAAAAAAGAACAGAAAAGAATAAGTCATTCAAACAATTTTAAAAACACTGAAATGATGAGCAGGGTAAATAGTTGGGCTTTACAGAGGGACAACACATGTGTTTCAGTTATAGCAAATCAAACCAAAAACCTGATTTGCATGAGTCCTGCACAGTTGCTGAATGGACATTTATTTCATCTCTCACACACACAACTCTCACAAGTATTTATGCATCTTCAATGTGAAACAATGTACATGTGTGTGTGTGTGTGTGTGTGTGTGTGTGTGTCTAAGTGTGGTCTTCTGTGTTTGTCTGATGCATGGGCCAAGATCTTTTCTCACTCCAGCGCACTACCATTTTTGGTCAAAAGGCTGCCCAGCTCCTCTTACAGCCTCCCAGTTACTTTGTAGTTAGACAAAGTGAACTGAGTAACCAATAAGCCACAGCTCTGTGACTTGAATGTCAATAGCAGGTTAGCTGAACACTGACAGTGGGGATAATGGATAATACTATAGCCAAAGCAGGCAGAGACAGGAACTTGGCTGACTGGAGGAGACATAAACAGAAGAAACAACTGGGGTTCCTTTTCTCTGCACATACTGGTGAACACTACAACTGTAAAGGCAGCCAAGTAGTGCTGTTACTAAGCAACACAGGTTTAGGCCATTGGGCAAGCGGAGGAGACAGCAAGACTGTGAAAAGACAGTGCAACTAAGATGGTAAACCATACTGGGAAGAACAAATCCTTCAGAAGTGAGTGTTCCTTAACTCCTTCCTTTCCTACATCAAAAGTCAACAAGGCACCTATAATTGAAAGTGACCAACTATTCGCCATGCTGTCCTGTGCAACAGTCCATGACCTATTGTGTCATTACATAACTATGCTCAAATGAGCAGCCTGTCAGGGAAGAAAGAGGTGGTTTAGAGACTGAGAAACAGACAACGAACGAATCAGGACTAAGACTGGGATCGAACTTCAAAGAAGATTATCAAAGACATGCATCATTTCTGCTTGATGTCCAGTGTGGATGTCTTCATTAGAGCTCAGAAATATTAAGTTTTGCCATTGCATTCCGCAGGACTGACAGGTTCTCGTGCAGTCAGTGAAAAGACTAAGCCAAGGCTACACAATGCCCTCTGACACAGACATTCAGAGCCTGTCATGCATGCCACAGCCTCATTGGTTTGCTCTGGGGCCAACTCCATCAGTTTTCTTTCTCTCTGTACGTGTTCCATGTGTGCGCCAACAGTGTACTCTAATTCTAAACCCACCCACCACCGAGGATCGATTCAGTTCTCCTGAGCCACGAAGAGCTACATAACATGGCTGGCAATTAACAGGCAGAAAACTTCTTCTTGTTAAAAGCACAAGACGGTAGAAAATGCCAGCTGAATAAACTCCAGGCGTTTTTCATGGTAAATATTTGGAAATGTCACAGTAGAAAAAGCTCAGGTGTAGATAATGAAATAAACAATGGCTGAATTGCATTTAACTGCTTGGGTTTGCATTGTGGGTGCAGGGTCACACTGCTGTGGCTAAACAGTACACTCAGAGCCATCCTTATTAACTACACCTGCGCTTTTACTACTGTTTGCTTACGACATTTCTAAATGACTACTGCGAAAAATGACTATTACCAGACAGAGTATTACATCAACAAAATCATTTGGCTAAAGATAAACAGTGACTTTATATCAATTTTGTGTACAGTTTCCATTTAATTTACTTACATAAGTTCTGTGTGTCACTAAGTAACTAAGTGTTTCTATCATAAATCAATGTGATTAAATTAAACAACCACACTTAAATTAACACATTTTGTTTGTGTAGGCGTTCCCCCTAACTGTGTATGCAATTGTTAAATGCACACATAAGGTTTAAGTTAAACTCTGCATTACTGTAATTTAATCAGACTGAGTTTGAATATATTCGCATTATAGAAAAACATTAAAGGTTACTGTTTACATTGAACTTTACTTGTTTAATAACATTTGGTGGAAGACATTAATGTAATCCAAATGCCTAAAAAAGGTGAAGTATGTAAAAAAAAAAAAAAAAAAATCAACCAAATGTAATAACAGAGTATAATGATATTGCCCTGGTCCATCCCTGTCCAAAGCTCCCAGTTTGGACCGCTAGCTCCACTTCTATCTGAGCTGACGGGACAAGTTATTTATTTTCTGTGTGGACACATGCAAAAAAACATCTCACAAAACCTGTGTTATGATGGATCTAATGAAGTTCATTCCATTGAATGATCACAGTATAACTTATCAGAACAGCCCTGGCTGTCTTAGGGGCGGGGAAGCCCTGAATTCATGTCTGAGCTGTCTGGTTTTCAGCATGGAGTACTGCGCATAACACATTTAGTTTTGCTAAACTAGCAGTACCTAATGAGAGTGCTAGAAGAGTGTGGTGCTTTTATTTCCTACGTGGTGGTAAGTGTGTATAACTAGCGATGCGGTCACATTAAGAGACGAGCTGGTGAGCACATGACCAGGGTTTCCTCTGTGACGTAGCAGGGATGTATGCAGCTCATCACGTACGCAGGATGCACAGACAACCCACCGCTGACCCACTCTGTGACTGCTAACCGCAGCATCAACCCTTATCTCACTGACGATTTAGACGTTAATAATGCTATTCTGCAGTCTCTCTCTCCCCTCCTCGTCACTTTCTCGATGTCAGCAGCCTGCATTTTCTCACCAGCACGAACCGCAATGCAGTGGCCTGCACTTCCAGAGCTGTCAGCGCTTGATCTAAGTTTAATAGCTGCGAGCTGATTAAACAGGAACACAAACTCTTCGCTTATAGTGCACCAGACTTTGTGACTAGGAATAGATGGCACGTCTCGACCTTGGCAGCTCTCTGAGCTGCTGTCATCGTGCATGGCGACAAACATGCCATCAAATCAATGACAAAGGGTGATGCTGTTAGCGAGTTAGCAGGATGTGTCACGTTAGCATGCTAACTGGCGGGCTTCCTGAGTGAACACTCGCAACCTTACTGTTTTACCGGTCAGCAATAAATGCATTTGTATGGTGGGAAAAGAAAAGCCTCGTCATTCCACTGTCAGACATGCATCGCACAGTTGGAGACGTGCATTTTCGCCCTCTGCGGGCCTGTTCACACTGATACAACGGTAAATATGTGTGAAACTGTCACCCGACAGTTTACCTTGAGCATCCCCTCCGCTCGTCAGCACTGCGATAGCTTTCCCCGCTCCCGACAGGTTCTCAAAGAAGATCTTCTTGCTGTCTGGCTGCGCCATTTTCACAGCGGCTCAGTGTATATCCCAGTCCACTTCGACAAAGTAATAAAAAGAGGCCCGCAACAGCATAAAAAGTGTGCTAAAATGATGAAGGGCAACTGTCGTCCGCCCCCTCTACCTATGAACGCCCGCTATGCTCTCCTTCTCCCTGTTCCGCATCGTCGATTTGCATGAATTGGCAGTGGGAGGGTGATTGTCATTGCGAGGGGCCAACCAGATCCCGGTTCAATTGGTTCTCCTCCGATTCTTAACCAATAGGAAGCAGCATATATCGTATGTGGGCGGGGCAGAAGGTAGGAGGATGCCAGTGTAAATTCCTCGTTCTCAGGGATGGTGAGGGGGTAAATCTGAGCTGAGCAAAACTCAGCTTGATTTACTAAATACCTGCTAAGTAACACTTAATATGTCTACCGTGTGCAGCTGGAAGCAGGGCAGAGAACAATACAAACAAGTAATTACGACGCTTCCTGAAACATTGTCACAGAAGAGCAGTGTTACATTGAGACAACAGTGTTGCATTGTATCACATGAATGCACATTGTCATTGGCCCTCTTGCTCTAGATGTATTATCACAGCCTGTCAAAACGTAGGAGGAAACAGAATTCCTAGGCTTCTATCAACTCCAATTGTTATCACATTGTTTGTTTTGTTTAAAAAAATCAGTCTTTTAAAAATATTGTTTCATTAATGATCATTGCTGTTATGATTACTCAATGTCATTTACCTTAGGCATGCTGCATTTTAATTTATAGCCTATATGTCTGTATTATCTTTTGTCTTTGTTACAACATTCTCCATAACTGCTACTGTCTCATATTGTGACGCTGATATCTGTATTCATGGTTTGCTTGTGCCACATTTAAAAGCTTTCTGTTTTAACTACTATTTTAGTATGTTTCCTTGTACTGTTTCAAAACACAGCTCGGCTTGGCACTGTCCTGAAATTAAATCTGACTTTTTTTTTTATTGATTGCCAGATAATGATTATTACATGTGACCTTGCATAATTCACGGACCTCTGTTTAGGACTGCATTACTGAAACGACCCACTGTAACCTTGTGCCGACTGATGAGGAACTGTTCCCCTCACTGTTGGGCCTAAAACCCTGTGACTGAATCTGAGGCTGTGACTTCCTGAAAACTGAGATGTTCACAGAGCCAGCCCACTGTCTCCATCCAGTGGCACAAAGAACAAATTACATGCAAAGTGACATCAAACTGCATCAACCACAGGCAAACTACGCTAATTAATCCATTAATACTGATACAGTGGTGGTTTAAGAACTCAGATTTTTTCCCAAGACATTTTTATTCATAAACAATGTGAGTACATATAAGCAGGTGTGGCACCCTTTTTCATCATCACCATAATGCATTGTTTCTCCTTTCATTGATATTTTCACATTTCAATGTCAAAAACGTGTTTAACGTAAGCAAGAGGAGTGGTTATGGTTGAATGTCAAAAAAGCTACACTCATCGTGAGGCTAGGATAGGATCGCCGAGACTGAAATGAGATATATAAAACTATAAATTCAGCACATCTTTCTGAATCATCACCGCAGAACAGTCTTTCAACAGTGATCCTGAATATCAGCATTTTTGCGTGACACGTGTCGACCATCACGCTATTTCAGATTAGTAAAGGTGAAAGTGAAAAGGGCTGTGTTCGAAAGCATGCACTAGAGAAGTAGTTTTTCATGTGTTGGGATCACTGTTTAATCATGTATTTGTGTCAAAAGTGTTTCTGCATTTTTGCAGTATACATCTGCTAATACTGAAAGTAAAAGATTAAAAACTTTCAACATTACAAATAATAAGCTCTCCTTTATCCTCTAATGCTACTACTTGCTGGCACTTATTTTGTTTTCCTGTTTTTTTTCCTTTTCTTTTTTTAATCTCTTTGTTCTGGTGGAGGGAATTGCTTCCTTTACATTAGCGAGCCTCCTTCCCCTCAGGCGCTTACAGCAATCATATGGTTTCACTCCATGGGGTTGTTGAGGAGATGGCTTTGCTGGAAACGGCAGAAAAGAGGCTGCCAGCTGGAAACTTGAGTAGAGCCCCTTCACGTCGTGTTTGATCTGTGCTCGTCAGTCGTTTTTTTTTTTGCCTCCAGCCTTTTGCTTCACATAACATGAAAGCTTAGTATATGGTAATTAAGCCATCTGATGCAGTGAAGTGTGTCATCTGAGACGAAGCAGTTTGCAGAGGAAATTTTTATTTATGTGACAAATGAATGTGCCTTTAGTACATCTGTGTGGCTAAAGACCTGGGCCGGACAGATGTTGATTCATCCGTGGATGGAAGAGAATGGCTCAATAAACTGCATTGAAGGGAAATGAATGTCTGCGGCGGGTCTGGTTGTTGGTGAGATCTAACCGTGTGTTGAGAGACTACCAGGAGCACAGGTCGCACATGTGACATCTGACTTGATGTGGTAGCCTGTGGCTGCGCTACCCATGCACGAGTATGCACGTAAGGCTGCTTTTTTAAAAGTCACTTCTGCATTTTTGCATAGATGCCTTGAGAGACGTGAAAGTACCCTTTTCTGTTTTCTTCAATTGTTGCTAAGCCACCTCTTATTCTATTACTCTAAAATCAGCGCTTCTTTTATGTCATTTCATTTTTCTAAGAAAGACCTTCCAGAAACTAGGAATGGAGTATTTTCATATTAAATTATTATGTCGTTATATCAGTTGCTGACCGAGTAAAATGCCCACTTTAATTCCGTTTTAACCACAAGGCTATAGTGGTGTGGTTGCAGTAATACTCGCAATAGGGCCAATCACCATACAATGTTGCGGTCAAGCTACGTAGCTTGTTGGTATATCTAGCTTTTTAGCTGTATGCTAACTCTTGTATGCTAACTCTGTGTGTCTTTATGGTCAGCTAAAGTGTCTTTCAAGTGACTGGGCAGTTATAACGTTAGTTTGTGTTCAGTACGCTCTGAAGTGGTTGAATTGGTTTAGAGCAATAACGTTACTCATGCTTCAGAAAGGCAGCATGGCAAAAATGTTGCACCGGGTAATGATTACCAGGTAACTCCGTCTACCGATGTGATGAGTATTGTAGGAGTCCTCTGTTACGTTTTCCCCAGGAGCCATGGTGACGGGCGACCAAAGAAAAAATTAAATACAATTACTAATTCTTTGGGTTTGAACGTCATTGGAAACATTTTCCACAAACCAAAAAATGTTCATCAGCTGATAAGTAATATCTATTTGCAATTGATTTATCAATACAGCCCCTAATCCTAACAGATTATCATGCATTAGATTAGTTAAACCCACATGATGAGGCCGACTGTAACCGTTTCCTTCCAGCAGAGGTCACTCATGACACCGTCTCACAGTGGCGGTCGGACCTCGCTCTCTGCCAAATGACATCTTCTGCAATTTTGTAATTTTACTCCAGAAACTTGGTCTCTTATTGCATTGCTCAGTTGCTGGCTGTATCCCAGAGGTGATCTGCTCCCAATTTGAGCAGGTTTGTGCAGCATAGGCTCACACTGATTGCCTGTTTATTGGCTGGAGGCTGTCATTCATATTGGACCTTTTTGTTGGGATCAGGTTTAAGCAGAAGTTGTGTCCTCAAGGGAGGGAGCCCAATCTTTATCCATCCCAGGAGAAGAACTGCTGCCTCGTCCCTCGACCACACGGAGCAGGATAATGTCAGACAAACACATTTTACAAGCTGCTCTTTAACATGACTGAAAAAAACGTAAAAATACCAATAATAAATCGTTGTTGTTTCTACAAGAAATTAAATAAAATTCTTTACATACAATAAAGTTGTGAATAAAAATAAAAATACCAGTGCCCACACAGCATGATCTTCAGTGTTCAGTTGTTATTTTAAAAACATTACAGCATTATATTCTGGTATAACATTCTCACCCTTAAAGCTGGACTATGCAGCATCAGTTTCCAGACCAGATTCCTTCGCCGTTTTGTAGCTTTGCACCAGTTTCGTGCATACGTTTTTCGCTACAGAGCTCCCCCTACAGCTTCGGCGCAGACACACTGTCGAAAACACTCGTTGACGAGCCTCCCCGGCCACCTAGCAGCTACTACGTTACCATATGCATCTGTTTTCTAAGAAGCCAGCCGGCTAAACAGCGAGACATGTCTGGCACTTCGTGCTCTATGTTCAGCAGGACATATCGCAGGATACAGGCGACAAATCACGCGACATTCAAAGACCGAACTAGAGAGCTACATACACAACGAGAACCTGGATTCAGAACGCAAACAGACGTGTTTGGTAGCAAGTGACTGCTACGCTAAACACCCGCTAACTATCGAGCGAGCGATCAAGAAACCAAGCCAAACACATACAGGGCTCCCAATAAAACAGTCCAGCAATAACATTGTTCAAAAGACTATCAAGTCACGTTGCAAAGACAAAGTTCAGCCACTTACAATTTCAACAGCAACACGGCCAAGTCGGCGTCTGTTCTGGACTCCTCAACAGCTCGTCCTATGTTTACTGTGTCTGGTCTCTTTTGTCAAGCTCCTTTTTCTTCTTCTATTCCTCCGACTGTGGCTTCCTGGGTCTCTTTTTAGTCGATTCATACAAGATGAATACAACAATTGCCTTGCAACTGGCAGTTTATATCTACCCGGTTCCATGTTTGGGGGTGTGTTTGCCGTAAAGCAGTTTCGAAACTACAATCTGACTACATTTTCGAGGGGCTGCGGGATACTTCCGCCGGCTCACTTCCGGATTGACTCGGACCGGTGGCAGCAAGTTGCATGTTCCGCTTCTCCGCCCAGAGGCGCTAGGGGGGGTCATAGCAACGACCAAACGACCCAGAAAGTGTCAAAGAACATTCAGAATGACTTTCAGCCTGCATAGTTAGGGTCATTTTTGCTAATATTGTTGCATAGTGCCCCTTTAAAGCTGTAGCAGCCTTGGTGCCATTTCTTGCTCTGAACTAAATAGCTACAATGTTATGTTAAAAGTGTAAATGAAACAGATTATTTGACACAGATGCCATATGATCAGCCCAGTTGCCAGAATAAAAAGTGTGTTTTTTTTATGGGACACGCTGACCAAACCAGGTATTATAAACCAAAACATGATGTTTTCCTAACCCTTACCAGTTCAGCATAAACAGTGGGTTGTCATTAGGCAGTGTTGTCACAATGCACATAGAATACAATAGAAAGTTGATTGTAAAGAAACCTAATGTTGCAACAAAAGGAAATGTAGTTTCAGCATATCCTTGGTTTGCAGAGACCTGCATTGTTGATATATGTTCAGGAAACTTGGTTAATCTAACACAAGATTATTGATGTAAAAAACACGTAAATATTAGGGGTGGGAATCTCTTGGCACCTCATGATTCGATTCAATTCGATTCCGATTCCGATTCTGATGTCAACAATTCAATTCTAAAACGATTATTGATGCATCTCGATACAACAGTTTTTTCTACATTTCCATGCATGATTTGAAAAAAAAAAATGATAATAATTAAATCTGAGTTTGCTACTCAGAGTTTGCTAATCACGTCCTACTTTTGTGATGATCATTAAAAAAAATCAACAGATTAATTACCTTCTTCTCTAATATTCTTTTTTAAAGAAAAGGCTTTTCTTTGTCACAAATAGATTTGACTTTCTATGAACACAGGATCCTCCTGTTACAGGCCATGAGCATATCCCTGAGAGAAAACCAGTATACTGTAGCCTAAATAAACATAAAAAAAGCTTTCAATGCAATAATCAATGCAGCATGCATTTCAATAGATTATGGACCTATGTATCAGCTCTCGTACCAAAACATGGCTACTTACCTACCCGCTTTCATCAAAGTGTCCAAAACTTCTGTTTTAGTTTCACTGTAGAGCGTCGGTATGGCTGTGTCAGTGAAGTAATGCTGAGATGGTATTTTGTATCTTGGCTCTAGAATGAACACCATCGTCCGGAAACCCACGTTCTCCACAACTGAATACGGTCTTAAATCCAGTGCAATAAAACTTGCAAAGGATTTGGTAATCTGTTTCACTCTCTCAGAGTTCGGCTGAAGCTGTGCCACCGCCTGTTCCATCGTTCTCTGGCTGCCATCTGAAACAGGTCGCTGCTTCTCTCCCAACTCTAGGTGGTATTGCACAGGGTGGTTTCTCAAATTAGTTGTGTTGCCGAAGTATTTAAGTTGAGTTCCACACACCTTACCTCACTGTGTTGGTCTTGTCAATTCTCCCCCCGACTTCATGGAACTCAAAATGCTGCCATACAGTTACTTTCAAAGAAGTCTGTGCCGGTTTTATAGGCTTGGTGCTAGCCAGTGCAGCCATTTTGTCGCCGCTCAGACATAAATAACAGCAGGCGCAGAGTGCTCTCTGTAGCGCTCTGCAGCAGGCGAACTGAATGTTGCAGCGGGCGAACTAATTTCAGTTTTAAAATTTCGATTATTAACTTATCTGCATCAAGACATAATCATTCTAGAGAGAATCGTGATGCCTCGAAGAATCTGAAATTTTTTCCACCAGTATTAAATATTGTCTGTATGTTTTTTGTAAAGGGTTCGCTTTCAAGAAATTGAAATTGAAATTGGTCGATTGTTCAATCGAACATGAATATGTGGACCAGAGGCTGGACTGGGTAAGGCACACTTACTCAGTCCAGGGTGAAGACTTGGTACACAAATATAAACTAACTGTGTCAATATTGGTGCAGTCACATTCAGAACTACAACTACCACCTTGGTTTCCACACACCGGTCAAGTCACTGTTCATGAGCTATTGAATATTTTTTTTGACCTTTTGACCTAGTTGACCTTTTGAATATAAATGTCATCACTTCATAATTGTTATCCTATGAGACATTTGGGTAAAATGTTGTTGTAATTTTATGAATTGTCCAAAAGTGTGCTTTATCAGGTCACTGTGACCTTTGACCTCTGACCACTGATCTTCTATCATTTAATCTTTAAGTCCAAGTGGACAGTGTGCCAAACAAAGAGATTCCCATTAGGTGTTTTTGAAAAATTGCGTTCACAAGAATGGGATGGACAAATGGACAACCGACAAACATAATGCCTCCGGCCAGGGCTATCACCTGGTACTAAAACATTTTCTTAGACATTTGTATCGTCAGGAACTTTAAAAAAAAAAAACAAAGGTTATTAGATAAATAACCTTTAAGTGGAAATATATGTGTAAAATACTTCATTATTAAAATTTGAGTTTTGAATTTTGAACTGCATTTGTGAACATTAAAATAAATAGTCATATGCATTTGTAAATCTTGTTTTTATTTGTGGACCGTGCAGCACACATATTATGCCTTTTTTTTTGCTTTTTCCTTCAGTGTTTCATTCCTGTCACTTCGTGACATCACGCTATGTCACCATGTCACACATAAATAATGCCTAGCGGCTAGTTTGGCACGTGAGAATTAGTTTAGCACAGCTGCACTGTTTTTGTTGGCGGTGCTGCGTCAGGCATGTGTGATTTGACCAATCAGAGCAGATTGGGTATTCTGGAGTGGGGGGGCCTGGGGGGTACAGTGCTGCAGCAGTGCACAGTATGAAAAAAATGCTGTTCATTTGGAGCATTAAAGCGAGTAAACTTCTTCTGTTAGTAAACCAAAATGAAATTATGAACCTGAAAATGAGCAGAATATGTCTACTTAGCTTTACAGGCCAAATACATTGATACCTTATATGTAGTAATTAAATTGTAATTTGCAGGCAGTGTTACCTCATACCATTATACTACCAATATAATCACATTACTGCATCCTATATACAGCGCTGTAAACATTGCTGCGCTCCTTGCACTCATTTGCTTTGTTATTCTGTTGCATTACAGCTTCAACCAAGTGTAAAGTTGAAACGGTGACGCCATGTTTGTGTTTCTCATCTCCTTCATTTAAAGAGTGCAGGTTAGACTATTTTCGGCATTAGAGTGGGATTGTGTGAAGTAGCCTACCCACTGGACAGACGTTGCGAGGTAATGGTGCATAGAACGGTATCCTCCACGAACGGAATATCACCGTGCCCGCAGTGCGTGTCCGGTGACGTGATGCATCATTTAGGCCGATGCATGAGGCTCATTAAAACACTGTACTTTAAGAAGCTTCATGGCAAACTGCGCCGAACAAACAGCACACGTGCGTCAAATCGAACCAGGCGTATTATTAAAAAGCATTACTTACTTTTTATTTCTTTTTTTTCTCTTCAACGAGCAGATTAAACTGAGAGCATTGTTACCAACAGGCCACAGAAAAATAACCCGTCTGCGGGTTAATAGAGGTCACATTTGGTATCACGGACGTATATTTTCAGCAGCAAATCACAGCGGAGGGAGAAAAAAAAACTGATGAGAAAAGTAACAAAAAGAATACAAAGTGATGGTTTATAATGTCAGGTAATAGCAAAAGGGTTGTGAACTGATTTCTTTTCCCGCCGTGATTGCCACATGGGAACAAATGAGCGAGCTGCCAATCTGCTGAACTGATTTCAGGGGGCCTCAGGTTGCTGATTAATGAAATGTGGGAGGACAAAAAGACGGCTGTGAGCAGTGCCACAGCCTACCCACAATCCCTCACTGCTTTTCTGATTGGGCTAATCACCCTATTGTCCCTCAGCACTTTGAGTCTCGGATTTTAACGGCAAGAAGAAAAGACTGACGGAAAAGGAATCGCACAGAAAGAAAAACGCTTTTTTTTTTCCCCTTCCCTTATCCCTCCGCCATCTCCCCTTTTCTCCCACATCAAACCTTGCACCATTACCTCCAGTTTTTCCATAACGCCTCATGTGTCATCCATCTAGCTCACTTTAATGGCAGCCTCATAATTATTTAGATGATTATGTGTTGCAAGCCATTTAGCATGCTCAATGACACATGTTTAATTTATTTGCTGCTGCTGCAGCCTCTCGTAGACGAACAGAGGAAAGAACCGAAGATGGCTGACGATGGCGTTTGCCGCCGCCGCGGTGTTGGTAGTGAAGCAAATCACTGCCAAAATTGTTTGATAAATTGCAGCTGTTGATATAATATGTTATGCCACATCAAAGAGCTAATGTGATACAAATAAGGTGTGCTTTGTGTAGCATTGCAAGGCAACGTTTGCTTGGGCTAATGGCGTGTGTCTTGGTTGACCAGTGAACCCACATAACACACTGCACCATTGAGCAAGCTATTAGGACATGATAATGGGCCAAGCTGCCTGATGCCAAATGTAGCCTCGTTTTCCTTCAACGTTTGCACGACTCCGGCTGAAGGAAAACAGAGAAACATGCAGGAAATTCACCGATTGAATATAGGGTTAGTTCTTTATTTGAAGAAATCAGAAAAATTTCATTCCACGGGCAGGGAAAATATATTTCAGGGCTGTCATGGTTGTCTGCAGAGCTCAGATATGTTTGAAGATCAAGTATTTTTGCAGCCAAATTCGGAATTAATTTCAAATTGATCAATATGTGGAGAAAAGTGAAAATGTGATGTGAAAATGCATCTAAAACCTGCACGTCTGCATTGCTGCAGTAGTGTCAGGTAACCACTAGAGAGTAGTATAACCTCAGTGAAAAGTAACAGACAGCACCGGTCCTGTTTCTGAATCCCAGGCGAGGTCTTACAAGATACAAAACATTTTCGTTGTTGATGGATTTTACATTGATAAACAGTTTTTTTTCTGTGTATAACCTGACTAGAATTTTAATCAGACAAATTAGGACAAGAGAGAATACAAATCAACTTTAATTGCAAGTCTTTCTATTTATATCTACAGGTTTGGTTTGCGTGAAAACATTTCATGTTCTTTATTTAATGTTTTCGTTTAAAGCGCCCCTACACTAAAATGTGTTTTTCTTATTTTAAAAAGTAGAGGCCATCAAGGCACTCCAAATATAATAAAGTGTATCGAACATGAAGGGAAATATTAAAACCCCTTTTTTTTTAGAAATGCTGAATCGTTAAAAGGACAGGCATTTTAAATGATTTGATCGCTATAATAAAGGATTTTTACAGGGGCACCATGTAGTTTATGAGTAAAACTCAGAATGTAATATTTACAATTTAATGGGGTAACACATTTGTGTTTTCTATAACCGAATAAACAAGCTGTTCTCAGAGGAAAATAAGGCCCCTGGAACACTGTTGGAGGCTAGAAAAGGTGGCAGGGTCCGCCACATATGAACAAAGTGAAACCCCGAAACTGCTTAATGCACATTGGATATTTCCCTCTTGTATTGTGTTGCCTGGACTGTACTCTTGCTCCTGTTTCCCATGAGCACACACCACTGTTTTTCTCTACACTGTATTACACACAGCAACCTGTCCTCTCCTTTTCCATCTGTTTTCATGTATGACTTGGATTTTTCCCTTTGCAGAATGGCGCATGTGTGGACTCTGACACTAGAAAGCTGTTTCTACATTTATATTTCACTCTGTACATTTTTTGGAGATCACAATCTTTGAATCGTGGTCAAGTCTGCAGCTTACAGAAGTGTGGTGTGAAAACTTGAAACAACTAGAATGGCATTACGTAAAGTGCATGCCTCCGCCAAGGCCCAACAGCCCCTTTTGATTCGATCAGGCCTAAACCAATGAATACATACTTATATGTGTATTTTTGCTTTATTTTTTTCATCAAGACCCATGCATTATTCCCTGAGAAAATAACAATAAAGCTGAAAAACAAAAGGAATGGAATGCACAGGGAATGGACTTTTCAGTGAGGTAGTGGACACTTTATTTATGTCCACCTATGTAACAATTTGAAGCAATTTACACATATACATCACTTTTTTATTGGCCATATGTGAATGTGAGGTAAAAATGAGACCTTTCCCGTATCTCTTGGTTGCCTATACAGGCCTGTGGATGATTTGTTTAAGCAGTTTAATGCTGCTGGACTGTGGATTTCTCGACTCGGGTTTCCGATTTTCGGCGACAGTCCAAATGATGTGACTTCATGCACATTCTCGAGTGCCTCGTCTCAGAGCCTCTCTCTGCTCTGCTGACAGACAGCGACATCAGTCGACGTTTAGTTTAGAAGTGGAGTCCTTCAAATGTAAACTGCCACCGAAAGTCCATTTTAAAGATTCTGGATTTTAATACATTTCAATCATTTTTAACAAGGCAAACAAATCACTTTTGACAGAACTATTCTTAAAGCAGGGTATTTTTTTATGTCTCTAAACATTTCTGGAGGGGGTCTGTAAGTGCGCGAGGCTCTCCGTGAGGACTCTGCAGGGCCTTCAGTACAGATTTGCGCTTACACGGCGCTGAGCGGCACACAGCTTGCAGACACGACGTCGGGTGCAGTGTGCTGCAGCTGGGTCTTGACGTGCGCTGAAGTCTGTCACTGCGCTCTCAGGCCGCTCCGTCATCTCCAGCATCTGCTGTGACTTCTTGTTGGAGAAGCTTCTGGAACAATCACAGTTCTCTGGTTGTCAGCACCTGGTGTTCCTGTCTGCTTCCCTACAACATGTCACTCTCTCTCTCTCTCGCTCGCGCACACATCGACACACACGCTTAACTACTTATATTCCAGAGCCATCGTCACACTCCAGGTATATATAACTCCAGGTTTCAGTGCTTCTGCCCAGGCTTTTGGCAATGACAACCTTCGCCAGAACAGTTTTTTTCCCCAGCTGATCGCGGACATGATTCAAAGGGATCTTCAAATGTAAAGTTTTAAGCGAAAATGCTATTTATATGAAGAGTTAATTCAATTCTTAAATGCAATCCAGCTCTCAAAATATTCAAAGCAGCAGATCCAGCCATCTGCTTTGGTGTTCCACGCTGGCCCAGGAAACACACAGAACATTTCAGAATGCTGCAGTCTGTGTTTCTGCGGTTGATTGTATGAAATCTTTATACCAGAACTTGGAATAAAAATGTATTTTTGGACTGTCTGCTGGCGATGTGAAGGAACAGAGAACCTGACATTACTCCAGAGTGTTTTAGTGCTTTTTACTTGCTTTGTAATGTGAAGAAGGAAGAAGACACAATCATTTTGATACTGTCAGACTATAATTATAATTTCACTAAGCAGCTGTGTGTAATGGGTTTGACGTACAGTAAGAAGTGGAAATTTCCAACTGATTCAGATGTGGTTCGGCGTAAAAGTGCAGATTTTTTTCTTTTCTTTTTTCATTCTGCATAATGTGTCGCTGTTTGTGGATGTTTTAATCATACAATAAAGACACTAATGTTTATTTATAAGGTTAGACCATAAAACACACCAGTATGCAAAGGTAAAGAACAGACATTTGAACTTGTCATGATGATGATAATGATACCTTATAGACTATCGGTACTAGACTATTTTGAACTGGCAGTAGACCACTCTTTGGCTTCAGCTTATCATTCTGAGGTAATGATTGCACACTGGCTGTAGAAAAATGACTGCACCCACATATAGATCGATCCCCTACAAATCTTGCTTTTACCAGAGTACAGGGTCTTCCTGCCAAAATGAAGGTCAAATTTCAGCACTAAGGACCTACGTCTGCCTAAGGCTGTTAAGGTCTCAGATAGACTAACACTACATTCTGCCTAAGCGCAACCAAAACAGGAAGAGGCATTGTTTTCCTTGGCTACCATCTCCAGTTAACAGTGTAACAAAGTCTACACTGCAAAAGAATAGGAAGGAAGAAAAGTTGTCTATTCCTGCGTTAAGCGTCAAAGCAACTTCTCAGAAAGCTGCAATGTAACTATTAAGAAGTATCTTTGCAGGACACTCGTTCTCACATTCAAACAAAACATTTTTTTATGGGAATCCGTTGGTTCTAGCTAGCTAACATGACACATGGAACTCCAGCTAGCTAATCAGCAGCGCCAAAGCTAACCAAGGCTATGTGACATTGACTCTTGTGAAGCAGGTGGTGACAAACTTATTGTAAGAAACTATTGGCAATACCGGTTAAAAACCCTGAACAAAAGTAGGTAAGCTTTTTTAATAAAAAAGTCAACAATTAAGAGACATTGTGTCGGCTTATTTCTGCCGCTACAGGCCTCTTAATCAAAACAAAGCAATAGAATTAAGCAGTACATGACTCAGCAGAAATGTTATGAACAGGGTGATGTACTGACATTTCTAATGTTGCCATTAAGAAAAACACAAAAAACTGTATGTATGAAATTTCTGATATTGGCTTGCAGCACGATTTAAGTTCCGAACAGATATTGATAATGTTAGCAAGTAGGACAAATCTCCAGTTTACTTTGAAAATACACATTAGTTGCTACATCAGTGTGAAACCTCATGAGACGACTGCAGTGTATACAGTCAAAACTTACATTTACCATTTTTAATCATACGTGTGCTTTTCCTGCCGCTAATAACATAGGCTTACCTCACCACCAAGAAGACAACCTACCTTTTCGGTCCTCACAGAGCTGGTTTCGAAACACTGATATCAAAGAAAAGATGATAAATCTGACTTAAGAAGCATGGAGTTTTAAGCCTAATGCAGATTATACACTGCAGTTATGTCTATGTGGGGCCACAACAGGCTCCCACTTCCCTTCAAAGTGAATTTTCACTGTTAAGCAAACACTTTGCTTCCTCTTTGCCTTTTCTGGTTGAGTTTGCTCTTGCTTGGATATATCTTCGAGCTGCTGAATCAAAGGAAAGACGCAAAGAACAAAAACCTCTAAATGTCTAAACTTCATAAACCTCAGCTTCCTCTGAAAAAAACACATGTTCGAAACACTTGAGCTATGTTTAACCTCTTTGCTACTCACGTTTTTTTCCCGCTCATTTTTTCGTTTCTCCCCCAGCACCTAAAGTGGGGTACCGCATCTCGTCCTCATCACTATTAATTAATGATAAAATGATGATTGAAAGTTCCCTCACCTGACTGCTTATGGAGATGTATTTAGCTTGCTGATTGAAGTCTCTCAATCAGCAGCGAGGTCTGTAATCAACACCTGATTATAACGTGCAAACATACAGTCCCCCTGCCCCCTCCGTCTTCTTCTCCTCCATCCTAAAATCCTCTTTCATTTATTTCAATTAATCGGTTAATGGCGTTAAGGTCAGTGAGTGTGCTACCCATAATATACCTCTCTTTGTTTGGACTCGCTCTCTTTCTCTACAAGCCGAACTAACCCAGCATCACTCCATCACCCCATCAGCACAGCACGTCGAAGCAACTTAGAGACTGATAATCTTGGTCTTCATGTGTTCCCAGTGATTGATTGCCAGTCAGACAGCGTGGGGAGGCTGTTAAGGTCTCAGATAGACTGACACTACAGCCAAGGCTGTGTCCCAGTTTTTTCCCCCCCATTTGACACAGATCTGATGTTTCCTTATCACCGCGAACAACAAAAAGCTGCACACATTGAGGCATTTTTCGACTCCTGAACCGCATCAACATGTGACACAAAATCTAAATTCCGGGACGTTTAATCCCAACGAAAGTAAAGTCAAACAGAAGCTTGACTCGTATCTGGAGAAGTGCCTAAATTCAGGGCGAAGCAATGTTTGAAAAAGTCTTCAAGCGAGCGGAGGAAGTGCAGATACAAAAACGATGTGACACCTTTTGTTATTGGCTCTGTGTACATTCTGACAATGGTATCTGTTCATACTGGTTACACAGAATGTGTTATGTCTTATAATAGATATGAGCAGACATGCAAAAGAAACCAGTTGTGAGCAGGAGTTGAGCATGAAGGGGCGCTCACAGTGTGAAAACAGTCTTAATCATGTCGGTTTTCCACTGCATTGTGTGACATGACTCTACCTACTTTTTTCCTTCCTTCCTTCATAGATAGTACCTGGTCTCTGTTTGGTGTTGTTTTTTGGTATAACCCTCGATTCAAGAAGGATTCAGTATTTTTTAATTGCAGAGCTACCATTAATAGAGACTGCTATTTTTTTATTAGCTCGACCGAGATTTTTAAAAATCCTTCTATGGTTGACGAAGCGCAGTTCAGTACAGTTCATCCGGCCCACATACCTCATGGAATGGCTTTTAAACTCTGCTCCTGTTGGCCAGATCTGAGCTCCAACAGGGCCACAGCATGGCTGCATGTCAGCCAAGGGTGAACCAAATAAACCAGAATAGACCAGAACCAGAGTTCATTCCATTCTGGTGGATTGGATGTGGCCTAGACTTCGGCTAGTTCTTGTTTTTATGAGAAAAATCCCTATTCTTTGAATCTCAAAACTGGTGATTGGCTAATATCTGTATAAACTGTGCTCTGTAATGACCTGGCGACTTATCCAGGGTGTATCCGGCTGTCGGCCAATGTCAGCTGGAATTCACTCCAGCCCCCCCAAAGTTAGACTAAAACGGCATAAAGAAATATCTTATGGGTTAACCCCCTGATAAAGTCTAGACAATGGTGGTAATAGAGTCTAATTTGTGAATTGTTAACAGTCTTCTTCGCTGCCTTTGTGCACACACTGCCATGGTGGTATTTTTTTTTCTGGCACATTATCGCCACTAATTGTTGATTAGTGCGTTTCATCTAAGGAAAGGTAATAAAAAAGGAAGAAAAAAAAGAAAAAAGCGCAAAATAATGAGATATTTTGTCTTAAAAATAAAATGCAAATAACTTGTTTGCATTGTGTCAGCATTATCGTACATTTTTCTTCTGGGTATCTTGGGGTTTACACCCATTTGGCTGCCATTCCAGGGATCCAACTCCCCATCCCGGCCCAGGAATTGGGTCTAGGTCATTGTAATTTTACCCCTGAAAAGGATTATATAGAAATACTGATTACCTGACAGAGGGAAATGAGACCGCGGCCAATGTTAGTGGGTTTTTTCCAAATCTGAATTGACAGGGCGGAGGTGGGTGGTTAAGTTCAATCCACTATTGCTGATGAGCAGGCTGATTTCTATTAACCTGCAGCCTGCAGATCAAACAGACAGTTCCATGCTGCTGCTGCTGCCGCCGCCGCCGCCGCTGAGAGAGAGAGAGAGAGACTCTGCCACCAAACTTTTATGACACAGAAAGTCTGCTTAATGGGCTGGAAGATTCTTCCCATTTAGCCCTGTGCGGAAATAAAAGGAAGCTGGTCGGTGCTCAGGAAAAATGGCTACTTCCAGTTAAGTCCCCCAGTGGATTGGAAATTAGGAAATTATAAGCAGAGTGATCAATCATGGAGGAGTATGTGCTCCTGCATGAAACGCCCCAGTATTCTCCGAGATGGGTTTGTGAGAATGTGGAGCGACGTCGAACTTCATCTGAGCAATTACCATAGGTGCATCGCTGCCTGTCCCATTTGTTCAAACACGGCTGACGGAACATGTGCCCGACTTAGTCATAATTTCCGCGCGCTCGTTCACAGGCTTGGCTTAAATGAGCTGCGATTGTGGTTATTTTTAAGCACACACACCAGCAGGTATGTGCTCGTCTGGAAACGGACAAACAGTCATATGTCATAAAACCAAAGTACGTTGATCCTTATTTATACCACATCCTGTTGTGTCCAGTCAAACATGAAGCCTGCCGGCGGGGAAAAAAACAACCAAACAAGCCCAACATCCAGCGCTATAAAAGATTGCTGTTTGTCTCCCAGCCTCCCCTCGTTTGACAGATGGAGCCCCGGTACACGAGCAGACAGAGCCAGCAGCCGCGGCAGTACCAGATCAGGATGCCCCCCCGAAAGGAGAAGCACAACTGGCACTGATGGGGGAATGTGTCAGAGATGGTGCACCGGGGAGGGTTGGAGGGTGGAATATTGATGCAAAGCAATCATGACAAACAAGATGCAAATTGTCGCCACGAACAATCAAACATCTCTCACGGCTGACAGTCGGAGATGTTTGATTGATAGCGATAGTGAGTCAGAAGTCTTTCGGAGCTGGATTGTTTGAGCTTAAGAGCTGCCGCAACGGAACTTCCTTGATTGGCGCAAATCAGAGATGTGACAACAACGACATCAGAGCCGGGAAGCAAGACAACACAGTGAGCAATGAAAGTAAACACAAGGTAGACGAAGACGACGCGAACGACGCTCTCACGTTAAAGATCTTATAAGTCATGTTTATGTTTATTTCATCTGATGTTTGATCCAGTTTGGGATTGGAGTTTGTCCAAAAGAGGATGAGATGATACAGGGTCACATCCTTTTTACCCACTTTGGCAGCTCTGACATGGCGGGGGGTAACACGGGGCAAACCGAATGATACGTCAGACCGTGAGGAGGGAAGTCAGCAAACCAACTAGCTAGCCACGGTTACTGTTTCCTGTTGATTGCACCGCTCACTCATAATGAAGCAAAAATTATTTATTTTCATCAGCAATGGTGGTTGTTTGCCAATTAAGACAAGAGCTCCCATGATCCTTCATGGCACCATCAGAGTCTTTATTTTGTTATCATTTCGGTTGAGAGACCCCTGCCGGCAGAAATTACAGTTGTTTTACTGAGTAACTTAAAAAAATACAATCATAAGAAGTTCATTGGCTGATGAGGATTGTTTGAGAGAAGTGTGCTGTAAAAAACAGAGGGATTAATTGATTGGACTGAGGGTGAATTATTTGGTTTGTAAAAAGGCAACATATAGGACTGCTCACGTTGACCTTGTTAAATTGAATCAGGTGACAGGCTTCCTGTCCATCTGCCTGTCTGAGGAGAGGCCTGAAAGGAGGGGATGGGATTTTTTTCAGTGGAATCATTTAAAGATTTTGCTTCCTCTTGCCGGTTTCTACAATCTTACCAGCCGCAGTTTTAAATGTATCGGGTGGAGGATTTTAACACTTGCAGTGTTGTGGAGCAATGTTTTTCCGACTATTTTTTGCCACTAGTTACAAGATATTGACAGTTGTGTTATCAACAGTGGTTGGAGGTAATGCGCCATGAAATGTAATAACCGACAACAAAGACTGTGAAGAAGAAGATGTTCGTTAGCAAACAGGGATGTAAACAAGGCAGGGGTTAAAAGGTCCTAAAATCATTTTAATAACCGTTAAGGAACGGGATGCGTTCAACATGTTCGTCGGACGACCATACACCGTGTGTTCGCAAGACAACTCATCAGGGTACCTTTGGTTTCACACGTATTCAAAGACATACAGAGGGTGTCCGTCAGAAAGAAGGGTGTCTGTAGATTTCAGCATCTTACAGAGCAGGTGTTAAAGCAGCCACTGCTTGCGACCGCTAGATGCTGGAATCAAAATGGCAAAATTGCTTGTAGAAGTTGCGACCATTGTTTGATTCGATGAGTTAAGATTTGTAATCTGTCGTACGTCAGATGGTGAAGCTGCTGGAAAGCGTCTGAGGTTGCCTCCACGCTGGGCACAGAGAAGTGATGTGGGAAATGTCTGCCTCCGCCGAAACTCCATGCTCTGCTTCTCCTCCACCCATGCATGCCACTCCGCTAATGACTCGCAAGGCCGGGCGTAAGAGCGCAATTCCTCACAGACATTTCCACTCAGGTGGATTATTTCAGCCTTGTGGGCTCGTGGTTTGCCCAGTGATTCATCTATTCATTACTCTTCACGATTTTGGTCTTTTGGACTCAATAATGATCGTCTAGTGACCAGTGCGGAGGAGCTGGAGCCGCTCTGGTCAGTGAGATACACCAGCTGCCGTCCGGCCTTTATGTTTGTGCAAAACCGTCTGTCCCGAACCTGATAAATTGTACCCACAAAAATAGTTCACGAATTAATGTTTTTCGACGGTTTTGGTAAGAGAGAGAGCATTAATGTTGTGAAATAGGCCCGGTGATGAAAATAGGGCCTGTGATGAAAGGTGTGGGCAGGAGAATCTTTTATATAAATTGCGTGTATGGTGGTGGAGATGAGAGGTGAGGAAGACACAGAGGGAGTAATGGCCAAAAGAGCTGAGAGATGTCTGAGATGGCTATAGGATCAGTGTGTGTGTGTGTGTGTGTGTGTGTGTGTGTGTGTGTGTGTGTGTGTGTGTGCTGCAGCCTGCACAGGGAGCTGCAGTGGCGGCTGTGTGCTGATCATTCATGATGGCACCTTAGAGGCCTTCCTGTAAGGAAGAAAAATGAAAACTATTAAAGGCTCGCTGGGCTATGTTGGCTTTGGTGTGTCAGCAATTATTAGCCAGGGGCAGCAGTCTTTAGGTCCTCAGATATAGGAGAGTGGGAGAGTGTGGCAGAGGAGGGAAGGACACTGCGATCCCGTGCCGCAGAACTTTGCGCACCACGGCGCCACGCGGAGGGGTTCTTCTTCTATCCGCGGCTTTTTAGGAGGTAACGTAGCTGTAAAGTAGTAGCAATCCACACAATCCGCGTGTTTCAGCTTTTTTTTTTCCTTTGGCTCCTTCTTTGGATCTGAGCAGCCGGAGATGATGTGGCATGTCTGTATTGAAGTTGCCAGAGATCAGCTGTCTGCCAGTCAGTGTGGGTGGCACTGTGACCTCTTTTTCTTGGATCGTCTCACTTAATTTGGCACTTTGTTTTGCTCGCACATGGTGTTTTCACTGTGCGCACGCGAGCAGCATGTCTTAAAACCCATTTGTTCCAACAGTGTTTCTGACTTACCAACAGCAAGAAGTCACTGGATGGCATTGCATTTGCCATATTTGATAAATGCCACACATTAATGCTGCTGCACTTCAGATGGAAAACACTGCAACATTTGCAAGTGTGACAGTTGCGAAGGTTTTATAGATGTACAGTGCACTGACCTCCATAATTCATGTCCAACAGCGCTGAAAGAAGTTGGGAGAAGTTGTTTTTGTGGGTCAGCATTTTCTTAATTCCTGAAGTTGTGAAACAATCACTGATGTGGTTCTCATTCCTGTGCAGTCTGTATGTGTTTAGTTTAGTTTTTAGAAGGGTAATAACTTACATAACGCGCTGCATTTTGTGTTTGAGCGGGCAGGTGTCTGTGTCTGAGTCACCCCAGCTTCACCCTACCCTTTCTTTATAGACCACCCTCTCGTCCGTCACACCATCCACCTGCAGACTACTTTGGGCAAATGACGTCCAACCTGCTTTTTCTCCTTTGCCACTGTACAGCAGCGTATGCTCAGGCCTGTCTCGGTCGCAGGTCATCAGATAGCGACATTTTGTCACATCCCTCGGCATCTCATACAGAGGCACAATATACCGTTCAGCGTCTCTAATATAAACCAGTCCATAGCAATGTGAGACGAACAGAGCGAGTGCTCAACAAAGTCCCAAGATGAGTGGCGTTCATGGTTTGAGTAGGAGGTCAGATCACACAAGATTTTTACCTTAGAGGCTGGCGTTTGAAACCAAAACATCAATCTGCCGTTTAGCGTTGACCGCGTGTTAGAAAGGCTTTGCACAGATATGCTAAAGGACATGTGTAGGAAACACAGAGGGGTGTGAGAAAAAACCGTGCCCTTGACAGTATTTGACGAGGGATGAGTACCGGTAACCAACTCTTGGAACAATGAAGAGAGAGACATACAAGTTCCTCACCTGTGACTGCATGCCTCCCAACTCTGTCATTCCCTTATGGTTTTGTCCCACGCTGCCGTGCCCCTATCTTACTCCTGCTAACAGCAACATTAGATACAGTACGTGCGGGGCCTGGCTCTCCAGCTGCCCCCTTGGCTGGTTGCCACCATGGGCTTTGCAGGGATTTATGCCTTTAAATTACAACCTAATCAAGGAGTGCAACACGTGTATAACAATCAATTGTTAAGATTCAGTATGGACACAAGACAGGGTTAACACATAAATATTAAGAGGCAAACTAACCAAACCAAACCAAAACCAGATAAATAGGACACATGCAAGACAATGTCTGCTGTTGTACTTTTGCTTGCTCAATCTTGTGTAAAACTATTCTACACCGGTGTGAGACGTCTTTTTTTTGGAGTAGGAGAAGCATGAAACACAAGTGTCCAAAGGCGCACAAGCAGTACATTAAAACTGACAAGTCAAAAGTCACCAAATCCGACACAGGTTGCTTTTTAGAACGGCGCATGGGTCATCTGAAAGGTCACTGAGCAACAACATCGTTGCTAAGTTACCAAGACAAACATCGATTTATATGAAAATGATGCAGATGATTACTTCGCGGTTGCATTTTCATGGTGAATAACATAAAAAACGACTCTGGCACGTATTATAAATCACATAAATGAAGGTCACCGCGTCCATTAATGCATAGCCTGCTGGTCATATTCACATATTGCATTATCAAACTGCTACCTGCTGGTGGATTTGGTGTCCTTGCGTTCGCAGCCCCTGCTGGAAGACAGATCCTCGACGGACTAACTCTCATTACTCATTACAGTGTTTGAGGACGCGGGGGACCACCTGCGACACTTATAAATGACTTGCTTGTGCGGTTTGCCTCGGGCAGAGCTGTTGCCGGGCCTGACCAGATGGCCTGTGATCGACTCTCGTGTGGTGCAATACACATGCAGCTTGTCCATCGCCCAGGGGCCCAGTTTACTTTTCACATGCATTATAGGGTGAAAGAAACGCAGCATACCTCTTTCTGGGACATTTTTTATTTATTTTTTTAACAGACCAGTTAATGTTGGTGTGGTTTCAGAGCAGTGAACACAGGCTATCTGTCATAATTTGTATTTGACCTAACCAAGATCTCATTCCAAAGTCACATATCTGCACTTTTACAATTGAACTCATCAAAAATGGTTTCAAACGGTTGTTTTTTTTTAAGGGTGAGAGGCAATTAAATGTAAAGTTTGTGTTCTTAAAACAGTCCCTGTTTCACATTTTTCTCATACAAAGCTCTCTCTCTCTATCTATCTCATCCCACTCATCTTCTTAAGAAATCTGTATTCTGGTTGGAAAACAAAGGTAGACAAGGAACATGGACCGCAACGTTTGTGACAGTAATCCCATTGGCGGAGTGGGAAGGTGATGCAAGAGGTCACCGAATGTAAACGCCGCTGTTATTCGGGTAGCGTTAATCCCTCGGGCATAGCGACTGAGCATGCATCAATCACAGCCGTGTGTGTCCAGAGGTGAGCCAACAGGCATTAACCTTGAACCAGAAGTCAAAGTCTGGCTGCACTACCCCCACGGCCACTAGATAGACCACCATCGTGTCCACACCGAGCAAAAACAAGCTGAGCCTTAGCCAAAGTTAAAGTAAAGCTCTGTGCTGGTAAAAGCAGAACTGTGACAGACGTTAATCAGAAGAGCCTGTTTTCACAATCTTGTCACGGGAAAATCCCTGTGTTCAGTAGTTGCAGGCATGTTTTCTGTGTTATCATGACCAGATATTTAAAAGTGACTTTTAGCTCTTTTTCTTTCTCTAAATGGATCATTCGCAAGCAAAAGACTGCTCCACCTCTAACCTAAAATCCATGTCCTTAAAGATTCCTTTATAATATTATTTTCACACACATTCGGCACATGCCCCCTAAAATGTATGCTGTTAACAGTAGCATAGCCTGCGTTCACCTCACTGTTTAATGGCATTGATCTTTTACAGTAACATTTTACTTTTAAAATTGCATTTCTATGGTTTGGGCGATGTGTATTAAAAACGTTTCTATCAAACAGAATAAGCGATGCATGCCATGGATGTAATAAAGGGATTTTGGATACAGTATTGGAGGTAGAGCCCCGTCCACTCTTAAAACAGCTGCTCATTCAAAAAAAAAATTACAGACCACCTGGGTAACAAAATAGCCGAATCTTCAGCACTGTGGGCCTATAGAGAGTGTGCACCAGAGACTTCAACCAACCGGGCTGGCTAACTTCCAGTTTAGCCCCTGGCTAACTTCAATTCAATTCAAATTCAAAGAACTTTATTTTTCCGTTAGGAACTTCATTTGTAAAAAGCGTCAGTGCAGTGCAAATTTTAGACAAGATAAATAAATAAGCCAATAAATACATACAGGTGAATACAAATGTTAAAGAAAAAGTACAACACAAATGTTAAAAAGAGAAGGACACTCATCCACACGCTCACACACACACGAACACACACCCCCACACACAGGCCAGACCGGGTCAGCTGTTCAGCAATCTGATTGATGCTGGGACAAAGCTTGTCATGGCTCTCTTTGTTTTAAAAGTGAGGGATCTGTATCTCAGGCCTGAAGGTAGGAGACTATAGTGGCAATGTAGTGTGTGCGCAGTGTCTGAAGCTATCTGAAAACCTTTTTGTTTAGTCCGTCTATTGTAGATGCTGTGAAGTGATTCCTGTGCCAGTCCAATTATTTTACTGCTCATGTTTATGATTTTGTTAAGCGGGTTGCGATGTATGTTGGACAATGAACCAAACCAGACTGTTATATTGAAGGTGATGACAGATTCAATAAAACATTTATAAAAAGCAACTAAAACTGACTGATGAACCTGAAGTCTGTGAAGTTTCCTGAGAAAAAATAAACGCTGCTGGCACTTGGAAAAGATGGCTTCACTATTTATATGAAAGGTGAGTCTCTGGTCGATTATGGTCCCAAGATATCTGTACGAATCGATCCTTTCAATCGGCTGGTTGTTGACTGACAGAGGGGGGATGGTGGGGGGGGCTTTACGGAAGTCGATTATCAGTTCTGAAAAGGGATAAAATCAGTTCTGAAAAGGGATAAAATAATTGAATTGTGCACTGCTGGTTGGACAGCCACTTCTTTTGCAAAGTAAGGTTATGGGAAAGAACTGTAATTACACGCATGCTCAGAATGGTTTTCTTGTGTCTGAAATATTAAAAACAATAAAAAGTAAGGCCAGCTAACAGTATTAGGTACCCCCAGTTTGATCAGCTGTACCTGTAAAGTCAAACAAGGCTATATCTTGAAATACAGCAGATAAACAGTAGACTGCCTCGGACTCTGTGAGGTGAGAGTGCTCTTTAAGATGTATCAGTACCTATGTGATATTAACAAATGCTAAACAGAAAATAATCAAAACGGTGGCTTTGCATGGATGCAAATCTCACAACTGTAAAACCTAAGGCTAGCTAGCAGCATTAGCTGACCCAACAAATAACAAGCAACCCAATCTGATAATGTGATTAGGAAGATGTTATGTCTGGCATCTTACATAATCAAGAAACTTGTGCAAAGACGCATGGTACAGGAAGAGTGAAAAATATTTATCCAGAAATTTCCTCACGTCAGAACCGGTCCATTCCTAAGGAAAATTTCCTTAAGAATCATAAAACCGTCTGTGTACCGTCAGTGAATCATTTAATAACTGGTCCTCTTCATGTAACAGAAGCTGCATTGCCGGAAAGAAATCACCGTGTTTCATAGATCATGGGCGCCTCAACAATGTATGTATGATTGTTTGACCGTTTTGTCCTATAGATTACATTTTTCTCACTGTGAGAACTTTTTGCCTCGTGGCTATTTTAGAAAAGACTAAAGTGACTTTATAGCTTAGATCTAATCACGCTTCCTCAGCAAGCAACATCAGATAGGCTCCCCTCACCTTATCAGTGTAGGCAGGCAGAGGAATCATTTCAAGCATCTACAGCCAGAAGGGAGGAAAAGGAGTAATTCATGGCTGTAATAGCAGCGGTTCAACAATTAGAGAAAAAGTCTAAGAAACAGGACGGGGAAGAAAAAAAAAAACAACAAAAGTACGGCCCGGGGGCTTCTGTGATTGGAAAAAAAAGAAGGAAGAGGAAATGAAGAAACAACTACTTTTATAAAATTCCAAGAGCAGATGAGGACGATAAGCCCGCGCAGCACTGTTTGATTCCTCGGATTGTCAAACGGCTTCTGATTTCCTGCTAAGTCATATAAATGGTGCTCATAGGGAGAACATCAAAATTCGATAACTCCCTTTGAGATAAATGTTATTAGATTTTCATGTGAGTGAAAGTTCCTTTCATCTGGCGACAAAAGCAATACGGCTGAAAAAAGGTTTTTGCATTAATATTACAATAATTAGCACAAACTTGAACCCCTTTGATACGGGACGGATGGTGGGATTGTAACTACCTCAATCTGGCCTCGGTAATTGCTGGTACATTGTATTTTTTACACAGTTGTTTACTTTATGGTCACTTTTGGTTGGGGGGGGGGAATGACAATTATTTTAGTTTTACCCAGAGGAAATGCTTTGATGGTTTAGTTTGGATTGTCTTAATCTGAGATGTCAGAATCTCAGCTCATCACTGATGGAATATGAAACCAGGATATTTTAAGTGGAACATAAAGACATACATGAATAGGGGTTTTAAAATCATGGTCAGAATCAGTCAGTAAATAGGCTAATTAAAAGGTAATATTCAAATGTGACGTGACAAAATATAGTAAGAGATTATACAGGAGTAGTCATTAGGATATCTTTGTGAAGCAGATGCAGATGCACAGTAATGTTTGAGTAATTCTAAGCGCTGTATCGTAGGCAGCTGGACGAGTTTCGGTGTCTTGAAGACGTTTCACCTCTCATCCAAGAGGCTTCTTCAGTTCTGCGTGGGAGTGTCCTTACAGAGTCGTTAAGGACACTTGTGAGCTCTGAGTTTCAAAGTCGTCAGGGCCACTGATGGGTTGTCGACCCCACCGGCCTTCATGGGGGTTGCTAAGGCTAGCTGAGCCTCGCATGTGAATGGCTGTTAAGGTGTCTGGGGAGGGAACTCAGTACTGCATTGCAGGTGGGCGATGAGTAATGTCGCAGGCCACCTCTTCTGTTCAAAAACGGCCGTTCCAGTTTGACATAGATGGGCTCTTTTACTCATCTTTCAAACCACCTGTCTTCTCTGGCCAAGATGTTCACATTGCTGTCTTCAAAGGAATTATTTTTCTCCTTCAGATGTAAGTGGACAGCAGAGTCTTGCCCTGCGTGCTGCCATTCGTTTTACGGAGAGGTTGTTGTGTCTCCAACACGCTGAGGTGGAAACAGGACAAAACACATAAGCAGAGTAATGTGGTTTATGCTGGTCAGTGCATAATCTCGTCAAGATGTGGTCACCGATGGCTTAAAAAAAAACCAAGATGGCAACAGCGGTCAGTCAAGCTCGAGGCTTCAAAACGCTCGTCGACACACCACTGGATGATGACAATGGGTTAACGCTTGGTTTATTTACTGTCACTGACGAATAACCGATATGGAGGAAAGGTTTTGTCTTGGAAATATACAGCCAGGATATTTCTAACCCATGTTTGCATCTGAAGAGTTAAACTATTTTCCTCCAGTTCGATCAGTACATTATTGATGCTGGAACTCAATTCGAGGCACATTTATTTTTACTGATGTACCCTGATTGTGCCACCTTGATGTCCGTGTACGACAAATCCGTTATTTTATTTCAACTTTCTTCTAAAATGCTTCTTTATTGACGCGGCTCGGGCTGCAGAGAACAGTGCGTCGGGGATCGGAGATGTCTAATAAGGCGCTGAGAACGATTTGCTACCTTGAAATGCTAAACGGGACGGAGGTACAAATTAGCCTGGAAATGCCTGGCGCATGTAATTAAAGGCCCCAATGAATTCCAATAATCAAATAGGCCATCTTCTGAGAAAACTATTACAAGGGGATTATTAGTGTAGCAGGTTTCACTAATCATTCACTGACAGGCCGGCTGTGTGCCTGCTGTCTGTCTGTCACACACAGACATACACACACACACACACACACACACACACACACACACACCACATGCACGCAGTTACACACTCGGACACTCATGTGTAATCACAGTCATACACCCCCTCTAAACATGCATTTATGCATGCAGACAGACCAGTGCTCACACACACACACACACACACACACACA
>CAEMYA010000004.1:2603346-2628944 GCA_903131615.1 Diplodus sargus
CACACACACACACACAGAGACAGTCAGTCAGTCCTATTGATGTCAACCTTTTGCTCTCAGTTATCATCTGCACACAGGCAGGCTTCATATTGAATCAGAGGGACGGGGTTAAATAAAACTGGAAGGCTTTCACTTTCAATCTCATCCCAGCCTCCGACTTACATGCCTCGACCGAAAAGATTCAGGAGATAGAGGGGCTTTGGATGTCAACACGCAGAGACAACATGTATGGGTTTTTTGTTCTGCACTGTGAATCTGTTAAAAAAAAAACAACAAAAAAACAAAACGCCTGCCAAACACTGAACAAGTGTGGCTGTCTGCGTGTGTCGTGGATTAAAATTATAACCGTATTTTATAATGTGACTGAAAAAGCTGATGATGTGCCGCCCGTTTTGATCCTTGTTCTCTCCCGGCAGTGAAGTATTTACTACACCAGACTCAACCACATACGAGGCTCGCGCACGATTTGTTAGCTGTCAAGCCCTCCGCAGCACCGAAGGACCCTGATAAAATTAATCAGTGGCATTAAAAAACAGGCTGAAATGCGTCACGCTTTGATGCAATCCAATGTGTTTATTGATTAATAAACGGTCAAAGGATTCCATTTCCCAGATATACTGTCTGCGCCTGGCGCTGCTCTTTTTGCTGCCGAAGAGGCTTTTTCCCTCAGGACAAATGTGTTTCAGCTGAGCTGATCCAATCCCTTCTCCATTGTTTTTATGTACTTCTGTTTAGCGCTCCCCGAGCTCCACTGACTACCTGTCTGTTTAGAGGCCCATAAACATAAATCAGACTTGTTAGAGACTTTTTCATAAATTCCTCACTACGGAAAAAAAAAAATGCTGCCTCAACAGATGGATGAAACACTAGCAGGCCTTTTTTTTTCTTCTTCTCCTTTCTGAAATGAATTTCTGTCCACAGTGTTCAGAACATTATTGGTGTCATTAAAGCCCTGATGAAAATCTGTGGTAGTAAGCCAAGAGTCATAGCACCGGGCTATTGTTTTATGTCCATATCGCATACAGTAAATTGGAATTATTAGATCAGATCAGGACCATAACCTTTTTTTCCTCCAGTATATATTGACATTCTGGTGAGAGGGCCTTTTCTCCTATCCCCCTCTATTATCTGCGTACGCAGCTGTTCTTGCCATGCATTGAAAACCTTCAGACGCTATGCTAATCCTTGTCACTTCCACTGTAAATGCTACTACCAAAAATTCTAAAGCACTCTGAGCCCAGTCTTTATTTCTTTGCCGAAAGCATTCATCAATATTCCAATCATGCAGGCGTCTTTGATTTTTGCCTATACTGTATTTGTTAGTCATCATAACCCTCATATATCATACTTTTTTCCCCTCGCTAGTCTTTCAGAAAGGAGGTTTGACCTTTGTAGTCCGCCGGTAGAGAATCTATGTCACCTCTGGCGCTCCCATTTGTCCCCTCGCTGCACTTCAGTGGGAAAGATAATTACGCTTCAAACGAAGCCTCCGTTCATTGTGCCGCGCTAATGTTTCAGAGCTCTCTCTCCCTCCGTCCCTCTCTCACAATGGGGTGGGTCAATGGATCCGCGCTCACCTCTTATTTACAAGATTCATGTTTATCTAATGCAAAATCAATAGCTCAGCGCCAGGGAGAAGTTAGGGCTCGACTAACAATCGCTGAGAGCTACTTAACGGCGCATCTGCCAGTGCTTTAGTGGGCCATAAAGGAGAGGGATCGGCGTGGACCGGCCTTCAGCAGCGATGGAGTCCGGAGTCCAGAAACCGTGCAGGGGTCAGCTGCATTCATCTCTGCATAATGCTATAGTAACTGTTTTGTTTTGGGCAATCGAGGGAGGCAGAAACAAGTGACACAAAGCACAATTTCACTTCTGAATGCAATTTTACTGTTGCAGTCATTTCGAGTCGTGTTTCCGCTAAGTCGCAAAGGGCAAAACCACAAGTAGCTTCTTGCTGTGCCATGGTACTGAGAGGTCTCTAACTTGCAAAAAGATTCTGTATTCAGGGGTTGAAATCTTCTCCTAATGTTATCAAACAATCGTCTGTGTTACATAGCTGGCAGACACGGTGCAACATGATCACTCATTTGAAGTTTTTCTGGCCACTTCAGGAATGTCAGCCCAATATTTATTGTCAATTTAGCCCCGACGTCTGGTCTCCACCATCTCAACATATCTGGCTCTTTAGCTGTTTGTGATCACCAGCTGCTAACTGTGTCTGTTTACGCTATCTGCACGTATCCAAACTGCAAAGTGGGTTTTCAGAGATTTCTTCACATTAAGCAACAGTCCTTGAAAACAAGGCTGTGAAAGCAGCAAGACTGAAAATGGTAAAGTTGCAAGCCAGAAAAAACAAAACAAAAAAATCGTCTAAAATATGCAATAAGGCTGCCTTGAATGTCAGGTGGCAATAATTCTGTGAGGGAAAATTCCCACTGAAAAGCACTTTGAGATGATAGTAGATTAAATACACAAACACTGATATTAGTCATTTTAAATCCCCGTTGTGGTTTTGGTTGAGAGTGGCCGTGTTTGTTGCGCTCTCAGTCAGGCCCATCCCTACTAGGGGATGGCAGCATGAGATGATTGGCAAAAACAAACACATTTTTTGTCTCACTTTTCTCCAAAATTGTAATTTTCTCTTGTAAACTTTCTAAAAACTCTTAAATAAAAGTTTAACAAGGTCACTGTTTGGTCATTAAAGTTATATGTTGTTGGATTTAAAACTTAAATGTTGTAGTTCTGCCAACTTGTTGAGGAAGCTTAATATTTTTTTTATTTTTTTTTACAGTTGACAAGCTTAAGAAAACAAGTTGGGTCAACAACTGTTTAGTGTAATTAGTGTTGGACTGGACTCCCTGCTGTATTCTCGTAACGTAGTTTCAGGTTTGAACAAGCATTACACTGTCTAATCACACTTGTTTGAATAGCTAAATTAGACAGGGGTTGTCAGCCCTGCTACACTATACGAGGTCACAAGCCAAGAAAGTTGGAAGCCGTACTATAAAGCACTGCACAAGACTTTCCATTCATTCTGGCTGTGTTTATTAGCAGCACTAAATGCAGCACATCACCCCGGCATTGTTCTCATTTGTCAGGTGTAATAATAACAATGTCTAAAGCTTGTTGTCATTATTTTAAAGTGGGCATTAACAGTATAAATCAGGAATGGGTAAAGTTGAGTTCCTCAGCAGTGATAAGGGGCTGTGCGCTGCTATAAAAGTTGAAAAAGTCTAATTGACCAACTACAAATTACGTCTCTTCATCATGCAAAACCCTCCCTTGACACGGCGGTGTAATATCCTCTAGACCTGTAGAGACACCTCTACCTTATTTCCTGGTTCCTTGCACTTTGAATAGATCAGCACTTAGAAATCTGCCTCAGCGGCTCTGCTCGGGGGCGTGTATCATTTGGCCCCAAAATTCACTTTTCCCCACCAGTAAGCACTATCTGCCTCGCACCTCCGTGAACCCCGACAAAGACCTTGCCATCTGTCAGTGTCGTTCGCCGCAAAGTGGCTGCGATTAATTGAAAAACAATGGCGGGGCCAAGTGGGAGGGTCAAAGCAATATGCATCGTGGCCTCGCTGGGTCACCTCCTCATTTCCTCATTGTCGGAAAAAAAAACGCCTCCTCCTGACATTAGCCGGGAAAGACGCCTGGACACATTGTGCCCGTTTGGTTTAACGTCCTCCCCTCTTTTGGCAGTGGGTATTATCAGGCCGACAGATCCAGGAGGCTCTATCTGTCTCTGTCCGTGTCAGTGCAACACGGTGCTAATCAATGCTGAGGGGCATAATGTGGAGTTGATCCCAGAGGACAGCAGGCTTCTTCTGTGACAAAACTCTGCGTGAGTTATGACCACCCGGAAGAACTGCTGAGAGTGATGGACAAGCAAAGCACAGCGGCGGGAATGAATGATACGTAGGAGGTTAGCGGTGAACACGAGTGCCCGGCGTGACGCGGGAACGCCGTGCCGCAACAGCTTGCAATGTTAGTTTTAATCCTGAGCGAGTTTCGAGGCACCTCCAGTCTGAAACCTTCAACTCTCCTGCCTCCGGAGTGGATTTTTCCTGCATGAGATGGGTTTTCCTCCCCTATGCAGCCTCAGCAGGATCGAATCATCCTGCACACATGCTTTCAGGGTTGACTGAGCAGCTCCTCGCCCTCAGTAACCAGGTGAAGTGACCCTGTCTATATGCAGACTTACAGCTTGACACCTCCGTTTTACGGCCATCCAGTCCATTCTGCTGACACCGTATTGCGGGGGCCGACGCATCAAAGCGACGGAGCGTCTCCATCACTGCCAAGCGCAGAGTTGGTCATCTTTATGTCACCCACCAGACTCAGCATCCATCTCTCTCTGATAGATAGCTGGTGCTGCTCGGGCCAAGGTGAGGGAAGATTCTTTTACTTAGAGACACATCACTCACTTGAAACTTGACACAGTACACACAAAACATTGTTATCATACTAGGGTCTTTGTAATCGATTTAAAATATATGATACTTTCGTCATTTTTGTTTGGATTAAATGGATCTAATGAAGGTGGTCGCTCTAATCGACAACACAAAAATCAACTATGCAGTTCAAAGCAGAGATTGGGACTCGAGTTGCTACTCGGACTCGAGTTTAGGGTGCATGAAGAAAACAGTCCTTGATCCTTCGCTTTATTCAGATCCACACTCAAAGTTCATGCGTTCTGTTCTGGGTCAGAACCCGTCATACACTGTTGAACAAGTTTTCTTTGTTTGTCCGTTGTCACCCAAGTTGCCAGATCAAGAAAACACGATCAAGACACACGGTCCTCACACTGCATACGATTTTAACCCAAATGTCACAGCAATCTGGCAACCCACAACCAGATCGAAGGTGTGTGTGTGTGTGTGTGTGTGTGTGTGTGTGTGTGTGTGTGTGTGTGTTCAGCTTCACTCTGCACAGGCAGACAAGGCCGGGACAACTGGGTTGTCAAAATGTCAGGGTTGGAAGGTGTGATGACAGAAAAGCTGTATTCTCTCTGATGTTTGTGTTTATTGTATGTCTAATGTCCTTTTATAGCAAATATTTGGGAACTAGAAATAGAATAAAGAAATTAGAATTTTTGCAATTATTCTTTAAAAACTCACTCTCGCAAACACTCTTTTGCACAATTGTTTTTAACACATACGCCGGGTCAAGACCTAAAAACACCTCCCTATATAAAACAGCATTTTTTGCATTTTGAACAATACTGCTCATCCGATCACACTGAAATAAATCTGGCTTATTTCAAAAAAACATAAAATTCCGACTCCATATGCAACATTGTAGTGTTCTATATTATGCTACTGATGTCGCTGTGTTCCCGGAAAATGAACAAAAGTGTGCAGTAGATGTTCCAGCGATCAACCCCAGATTTTCATCACATCCTCCAAATCAATCTTCCATTTCATTTGAAGAATTCAGCATGTCACAGTGTTTGAAAATGAGATCATCAGCACTTATGTAGACGTCCCGGAGGAGGTCACGGCAGGTGGATTAGCGAATCAATAATTTATATTCTGGAAAATTAAGTTCAAATCATATCCGTGAAAAACAATAACAGAGTCTCAGCATCATTGCCGCCATTGGAAAAGATTAGATTTCTGCACTTCAGGAAACGTTGAACAACAGCCTCTCATCTGAGACCTTTGAAAAGCTTTTTCTTCCTTGCAACGCGCCCTCACGTCCCCCCAGCGATGTCTTATTAACCTCCAGGATTCCGAGGCTAAACTGGAATATTAACCAAACTTCTAACACAACTCGCTGCAAAGAAAGTTCAGTCCAACCCCGGCCTGCAACTCTTATAAATATAACACAGCCATTTGCTCTTCCATGTCATCTCTTTTTAAAAATATCCCGGGGTACTGCATTTAACGACATCTTTAACTTCCTTCATTGCCCATCATGAAAGGATTTTCTAATGTATTTCTGCTACTGTGTAATTAACATTAAAATTATTCATCTGATACTCGTCAGATTGCCGACAACCAGTGGTTATGTCGGGCACTGTTCTAAAAAAGATGGCAGAGGTGCTCAATTACCTCCAGCTGAACAAAACCACTGTCTCCAGAGTTTGATGCGTGGCCTAATACCGCATGATTTGATTATTCTGCACAAGCAAACACATGCAAATTGCGTTTCAGCTTCGAGTTGTTAATTTTCCAAGCGTGTTGATTAAGTGTAAGTATATGTCAGCGATATCCTGCCAGGTATTCATGTTGATTTCAAATCAGAAAAACATGGAAAGAAAAAGTTCATGATCATTTTTTATTTATTTTTTTTAAAGGGAAAGAAAGAAAAACTCGGGCAAAGGCTAAAAGTACATCCCCCAGAATCCTGTTTTCTTTGTAATTTTCCTCTTAAATAAAACTAAAGAAAAGCCAGCTGAGGTTAACCTTGGAGACCATTTTACAAAAGTGAAGGGAGATAAAACATGGGCCGACCTGGTTGTTCACTCTGCCATCCAAGCCTTTGTTTTTCTCTCAGTGTGGATGGCCATCTGTCAGCCTTACCTAGAGAGAGGCAATGATTTTTGCTCGCCTGAGTGAACACCCAGCAAAGCAATATTTCACATGTTAGCGCTGAAAAAAGACCCGTCTCGGGGGATTTTGCTTACTGGAGTGATGTGGTGGTGTACATCAAGAGTGATGGTAGTACCTTAGCGATGGAGCAAAGGCTGCTGCGGGTGTGGTTTAACTACCAACGGCGAACCCCGCTAAAGCTCTGGTTGTTGGATTCCTGTTTTCTTAATGCCTGCCTACTGGTTGTTTGCCTTGTGGTAAAAACAACCGATAACTGTTGGTCCAGAAACACACACTGGCCAAAGTTGTTATTACATTTAATAGTGTTCACTGAGCCATCTGTCCATTCAGGATCACTGGGGGCCCGGGGCTGACACCAGCATGATTTGGGATAAAGGCAGTGTAGCACGTAGGTCACTGATGTTCATGTTAAAGAAAATTCAGTGATAACAGAGTATTGTATTGTTAATGTTGTTAGTATGCAGTGAATATCAAACAACTTCATTACATGAATATCAGTATATGTTTAAGCATGCTAGCAGCATGGTTGTAGGGATGGCTATATAAATGACAGCTCAGCAACAACTAGATGGATTGCTATTATATTTTGCGCAGACATTCAGGTCCCCTGGCTTTATGTATATCTCAATATCTACATGATAGATCTGCACATCATTTTGTGTGGACGTTCATGGTTCCCTGAGGATGCATCCGTCTAACTTTGGTGATCCTCTGAATATTCCACCAGCACCACCATAAAGTTGACATTTTCGACTTTTAAATGTGGACTGTCATGGCGTTGAGAACAGACGTTTACTGGGCACGACCTGATGTCGGCGTAGAACATCGTTATTAATGTTGTCACAGGACTGTCATTGAATCAGGCCCATGACACCAAAACAGCTTGCTCCAGAGGTGTGTTTTTTAATAAAAAAAAATAAATACTTTTTTTGCTATTTCGTACAAACCCCCAGGAAGAGCGGCAGGATATGAAGCCGTTTTTTCTTATAAAGCAGTCGCTAAAATGTTTCGGGGTCACAACCCGCTCAAAATGACACATTTTCACTTTCATAACAGACACCATTCAGTCCAATAAAATTCAGAAAGTCTTGAAGAGCCACAAGATTAAATAATTTTTTTCCCCATTCAGGTGAGCCAGTCGACAGAAGTTGGTATTTTCAGGTATACTTGAAAATATATTTATACCCGGGAAGTCAAGCTGTTTGGCTTTCAAAATGGCACTGTGCAGCTTTCATGGGAATAAACAGGGCTGAGGAAACATTAATTATGTTGTACCAGAACAACACCAACACGAGTCACAAAGCTATGACATCACAACAGAGTGCTTGGTCGGTTGAAATGATGGTCTTGGAACAGCAATCAGTATGATGTTACATGAACAGCATCAACATGCCAATATCTGATATTTCTTCTTGATGATCCCCCTCACTTTTCATTCAGCACCATGAACAGGTCAAAATTTAATTTGTCTGATTCTTACAAAAAAAAAAAAAAAATGACAGGCTCAGCTGTGCTTTATGTTGAGTGATAATTAACAAATGTTTGCATGTTGGTACTTTGCCCTCAAACTGAGATGGTGAGCATGGTAAATATAGATAACGTGGTTTTGTTTTATTAGAAAATGAGTAATCTCAGAAACTTGTACAGATGTTAAGATAAGATAAGAAGTTCCTTTATTGATCCCTTTTATTGGGGGAGTGTCCATGGGCAAGACACTAAACCCCAGACTGCTCCCGATGTGCTTGCAGCCTTGCATGGCAGCCACCGCCATCAGTGTTTGAATGTATGTATGTATGAATGTATGAATATGTATGTATGTAAGTTGCTTTAGACAAAAGAGTGAGCTAATACCCTAAAATGTAAACGTAAGTCTCAAAAAATAGGAACAATAATAAGGAGATACTGGAAAGAATAAAATAACTATTTGAATAAAAATATAATAAAAACTATTAACTGCGCATCATCAAGGAGAAAATTGTCCCCCATCTGAAAAGTGCATTTTCACATAAATATTACAGTCTAAGTCAGGCAGTCACAACTTCAACCTAAACTAAACTTTAAGCATTTGGCAACAGTGGATGGAACATTTACAGCATTTCCGAGATAATTGGACTCTTTTATCGTTTGTGTCATCGGTTCGGTATGTTGGAGAGTGAACCCTCGGTGATGCTGTTCAACCTGGAGAGGCTTCAGAAGTGAGCAGAGATTTTTTAATATCCCACCCCACTGTGCATGAAGTCAACATTAACCCAGTCTCCTCCCCCGTCTCTCCTTCATTCCTTTTATGACTCGTAAAGTAAACTGCAAGGAGGGTAGACCTTGTGACTCTTCACGCTGACTTTGAAAGACAAAAGTTCACGGGTACGTCGTTACCGTAATGAGGTTTTTACACGCAGCTGAAAAATTTGACCAACGCGCGCTCGGGCCTACCCAAACAACGTGTCGTTCCATCTCAGCCATTAGCTCTCGGGGCCTTCATTTGTCAGATTTCAACTTCTCTTCAAGGTCGCAGTCTACAGCGCGGCTATAATTCAACTATCATCTAATTAAGGAGGCCAATGATCATTTGAAAGGAGTAATGAAGTATAGAAAACGCCTACGTCAGACCTTATTAGTGCCAGGCAGGACACTTTCAGAAGTGATGAGCCATTAGCCAAAAGGATACAACCAAATGAACAACTAATTAGCATCTCAGAGGGAACATAAAGAGCAAAATTGGTTCATAATTATTGTAAAACCTATGAAAAATAAATATTGTCCACCCACTCAGTCATGCGACAACTTAATCGGTAGAGTTGGTAACATTTTGGTGCAGTGCTAATCTTTTTGGTAATGAATCTCGTTAATGTGCTTATAGATGAGCTGCTATTAGGGTGAATTTAGTACAAATATGTGAATCAACCAAGTTTTTAATTGTTATATATTTTAGCAGACAAAAAGAAAAACAGCCAGATGATGGTCTAGCTTTAAAAACAAGTAAAAAGCTGATGGAAATACTAACTTCCAGTCATTGAAGCTTGTCAAATTGCTTCCATTTAGCAGCCATTTCTTCCACAGGCATGTAATTGTGTTGCTGTCATACATCCCCTCTCTCCCCCCGTATGAAGCTTTGGATTCTGGGTCTTTATCTAATTTATGCATCTCGTGAAAGTACAAGTCTGAATTTATTGGCGCTGGGCTAATGGCATTCATTAACCTTCGCAACAGTGAAATGTTTGATTGGAATATGGCATTTCCTCCCTCAAAGGGATGTTTCATCCCCTTTGCAATTCAAATACTTCAAATAAGTCATTAAATGCTATTTTACTTCAAACGTCCGGTTTATGTATGGTAATAACTATACCTCCGCGCGCTTTAACGTGCACACACGTCCGCAGCGGGACGGACACGCGTGGCACACGCAGGCAGACAGGGTGAAATGTGTTTAAAAGGGGGGGTCACAGACAGGAAGCTCCTTCATGATGACAGACAGTTTACATCTTACACTCACTGGGCTGTGTTTGAATATTAGGGGCTTGATTAGAAACAATGCATCTGGAGACATAATTGTGTCTTATCATTAGGCTGATCTCTGACTAATTATAGCTGCTAATTAATGAGCTGTGATTATGAGACTAATTATGAATTCCAAGTTAAAAGTTTGCGTGATGTTCAAACATTAAGGAAATAAATTAAAGGAGTTGACTTTGGTGACTTTTAAAGTAACGGAACGCATCTGTTTTCAGTCTCGCTGCTGATGGATTGAACGCCGCCATGACTCGACGGAGGACGCTAGGGAGCTGATGAAACTTGGTTGCTTTACATGTGATGTGCTTTTCAATCCTTACCAGTTATTACCATTGCACCAAAAAATGACCCAGGACAATATATTGTCTGGGGTCAATATATTTAATAAAAAAATACATTATTGTATATATATTATCCCACGGTCTCTTCACCAGCCAATGGTATGACTACGCAGAAGAAAGTTACATATGTAATATTAATGGTGTCCTCCTCAGCAGAGCTGTTACGTTAGCTAGAGTAGTTTGCCAAGTTAACTAGCCTCTCATCCGTGCCACCTGTTGCGGTGACAAGGCTGACTGGTGTAATTTGGTATAAATAAAATAGTTCCTACATGAAACTGCTCACAACAATGTCTGTCACACACTAAGAAGCCAGGTCATGATTGCTGCAAAGAGACATTGCTGTTGAGTTTTTCCAGTGTGTTTTCTGGCAAGCTGAGCACCGCAACCCAGTGCCGTCCAGTTCCATTACGGAGATTATCGGAGAGGAGGCAGATATCTCCAAAATTCGGTAGCTCAGACTAAACAATCTGGATGGATGAATAGAACCTCAGTGAAGAGGACAAATTTGTATTTTTGATTTTGGGTGAACTATCCCTTTAAGGTTATATAAAATATTGATTGGGGCTGCTTTTATTACATGACTAAATGTACTTTCTAGTCTCAGTGTGGGTTATAAAGTGAACATATGCTACAAAATACCTGACGGAGACACTTTAATGCCAGGTCATTTCACTGTAGGAGCTGCAGCTTTAAAGCTTTGGATATCAGTGTGTTTTACCCAAGCTCGTCTTGGCCTGTTCTCCCAAGAATCATCAACTCTCGATTAGGCTCCTGACCGGTGTGATGAGGAAGTCTTTCATTCAAGGGCGTTTTGGTCACGCAGAGATCCGTGCCGCATCCCGAGCGGCCGATTGCCTCCAAAGTTATCCAAAATGTCCGGCTCTGTGTAATGATTTTTCCAGACAGCTGACTGGCCCGGTTCGCTCACGTCACTCCACAGATTTCACCTGATAATACGCTTAGACACAGTGGCTGATCACATTCACCTGACCTTGCTGCACCAGCTAACTCGGGAGAAGAGAGGAAGCAAACGTTTCTGCTTATCTGTTCCATTTGCTGAAAGAGGAGCGATTCGCCAACACTCGCTCCCAGCGTGGCTCCCATTGACTTTGAACCTTTTGTTTTACTCGGGCCACGGATAGCATCTCCGGAAACTGCCGGAATCGTGCACACAGACTCTCCAAATACAATTAGCTATTATGAAGTGCAGAAACATGTGAAATCTCCGAAGGATGTGACTGATTCATCTGCCTTATTTGGCACAATGTTGTCACATTTGTGTTGTTCTGTAGCACTAATTACATTTGTTATTGAAGGCTGACTAAATCAGGCAGTTGCACCACCTAATGAGATGCTGATTAGGGATTCTGAAACTCACTCACCACTGATTTGGTGTTATTTTAGCAGAAAAATGAGGATAATTTTCGCTAATGCCACTTGTTAAGGTAATTACTCCATAATTGCCTTATCAAGGTGTCATAGAAGAGTCGCGGCAAAAAATATCACCACCCCTCAGGGGCATTTTGTCACTCTGCATTTATCTTTTATTCCGTTAAATGCACACTGGCACTACTTTTTACAGAATGAATGAGTAAAAAGAGTTTGTGTGGCATGTGTGAATATTACTTTGCCCATATCCATGGGCGACACACACGGTGGCACAAAAACAAGACCCGCTGCACATAAATGCAGTGACAACGCGACAAAAGGGTGCGACGTTTAGAGGGGATCACTTTAAAACTAAGTCCATGGGACACGTTTTCAACTGAAACCCTGCATGACTTAATAAATCTCATTTCATTAAAAAGGCCGCAATCACTCAAAAAAGCCAAGTCATAAAAAAGTTAGAAATACACAAAATCATGTGGTAGTGTGTCTCCTGAGGATGCGATGGTGAAGCAGCGAGCTTCCCGCGGAGCTCGCTATTGGTTTCTCGTGTACCATGTAATCTTTCTGTGATTGAAAACAAACAGCAGAGACGAACAAACCGTGGTGTCTATAGGAATCCACCCCTGGCATCTTTAAGAACTCACAGATTCTGACACCAGCGCGGCGAACTGCTTTGAATCGAGTTGAATGCGGCCTCATCAGCAATCACTTTAGAGCATTTTATCTGCCAGAAATGTACTTCGAAGGCAGCCGTGGTGCTGAAACATTTCTCCAGATGCAGAAAAGACCTATGAACTACAATGCCGTGATTAGAGTGGAGGGCTCAGACAATAACCTGCTGATTGTGACCGTAGCTGCTCGCTCAATAGGATATGAACATGACTTACTGGGGAGAGTTTCTTTCTTTTTTCTGCTGTAATGCTACAGTACGTTATCAGGCATTATTTCCACGCGCAGCTACAGGATTTTTGAATTGCTATGATTGATAATAGAAACAGAGGACAGTGATTTATTTAAATGGGGAATCCTGGTATTTTTAAACCTGGGCTCTATATTGAGATGGCAACTGTAACCAGATACACTGAGGAGAAGCCTCACTCTAAGGAACTGCCAGCAAGAAATAACTATTAAACTGATTTTGACAATCTAGACAAGGGAACCACTGTAACGACTCACCTTGCAAGATATTCAATATAATGCTGCCGGACACTTAGAACAACAACATCAGCCTCAGAGAGCAAAAACAAGCGCGTTTTACTGGGCGTAACTTCAGCGGTCGCGGTTTCCCAAAGTATTGCAGTTCTGAAAAGTGAAATGAAATGTTCCAGTGGGTAAATGATCAATGCCGGTTGAGATTTAACCATGTTGGTGAACTCAGAGTAGAAGCTTTAATTTGCGGAGAGCTGTGACCCCGTTTCCTGTCCGGGTCTGCTGTGGCTGAACTCCCAAGGACAGCATCTCTTCCGATACGTTGCAGTGTCACAGGACTGTTTTGACTGACCCGTCCAACTGGTGTGGACGCTAACAATAACCACAACAGAACCGCTTGTCACTGTTTCCGCCAGGGCTGGATTTTTCTGCCCCTCGGACCTGTCTAGCCTACTTTCACAAGAGCAAAGCCCGTCTGTCATAATGCGTTACGGTGAATGATGGCTTTTCTTGTTTTGTTTTTTTTAATGCTGCAATATTGGAGGGAGGTTTTTCCTCCGACTAAAAAGGAACTCTCTATGTGACAGGACCAAACAAGGGGTTTATTCGACTCATAGCGCCCGATCCATGCTCATTTATGCAGCCCAGCCTCGATTTCTCTCAACTATAAATAACCCAAAACTCCCTCTAATGGAGTAATTTACACACACCCTGCCAACAGCCATTGACAGGACTCTCTCCTATGGCAAATGTCTGGCATTTAGCAAATCAATGACATGAGTTATGAGGAGGAGCCGGGGCCTTCGCTGCCTCTCCATTCTTCTCAATAACAAAAGAGGAAGTGCATTAAAAACTAGCATTGATGGGTTGTTGGGAGTTGCAGTCAATGAGCTCTCAGAGTTTAAAATTAAAAGGCTCTTAGGGTGAAAATTGTTTTCTCTGGTCATCCGTCATGTGGTGAAGGGTCTTTTTCATGGTGATTAATTAGAAACTAAAAGGGTAGAGGGAGGAGGAGGGGGGGTTAGAAATCCAGTTGTTGTAAAATCCCGGTGTACTTATCCTGCCCAGCTGTGAGTTAATGACACCAGCTTTTTGCCTTGACTAAGTGTTATTGCTGCAGTCCATAATTTCATCTCGAAAATGGGCGAGGGAGTGGATCTTCCTTATAGTAATTGAGTATTGATTTGAAAATAAACAGCAGCGAGACTCCCACCCAACTGACAGACCCATCTTTCGGATGGAATCGACAATAAATGGGGCCCCTGGTTGGAGGGAAAGTTATGGATCAGGATGATACAGTCAAGCGCGCCTTTTCCCCCTGCGATCTCTCTTCCAATATATATTGGATTTTAGATAACCCATTTACGAGCCCTGTCATCTAAAACCTATAGTTTTGAGCAGGCGGATGATAAGTTTAAGGCCGGGGACTTTTTCCTGCACGGGTCTTCGCTGCTCACACTTCTGCAGATCCTTTTTTTTTTAATGTATGCACCGCGCGGGGGAAATAGTATCTGCTACCAAACTGCGATGAAACCGCAGCCTGACTACAAATGAAAATGAGATTCCGAGGCAGTGTTAAGCAAATGTTTGATGTCAAACATAATGTATGCTCTCATAAATGCAAAGTACATCTGTCTAGCCGTGGGCAAATACCTTTATCTGACTGTGAGGGGGAGAGAGTGGTAATGGTTCAACAGCTCAGTGAATCGACATAATACGAGGAGTCTAACACTTATGTCAGGGCGGCCGTTAACCTCTGCGTAATCACTGTTGAACTATGTTCTCACGCCCGGCACTTCCCCGCGGAGCCCCCCCCCACCCCCCACCGCTCGCCGCTAACGACATACAAATGTGCTATTCGTTTTCATTAGCCGCCACTTCACTTTTGATTCGAGGGAAGAAGGTGGTGGTGGTGGTAAGGGGTGGGGGGTGAGGGGGGGGTCAACGTGGAGGAGTAACACGGTGCTCTGCCAAATGACCTCTAGGTTCCTATCAGGCTGCAGAACAGATTAACAGGGAGATAAGGGGCCCTCAGTTAATTTCACCAGCTGCCCTCCGAGCGCTGGAGGTGATGTCAAAACGTGGTCGCCGCCGCGCTATTGTGTTGTCATTCACACCTGCCTAATGGCTCCTGATTATCATTCACATGCTAATGCTTCATTTGTTATCGGTGTGACCCGCGTCGGGAGCATTACCAAGCGCTATCTATATTTATCTTGTCAATTATTGATTGCCTTTTCCCACTGCACGTCATTATTAATTTGACGTGCTGTGTCAGACTCACTGTTAATCATATTTAAACAGATATGGGGAGATAAAAATCAATTTTCCATTATCCTTGAGGGTTTCTCTCTCTTTTTTTTTTTTCTTTCTTCACATCCATCCGGCGCGGCGGAGGGGACTTGAGAGATCGGCTATGCATGACTGAGCAGATCCAGAGTAAATAATCATCTAATTTGAGTTTAATGGGAAAGCAGTAAAAAGATGGAAGTGGTGCCTTGAGTTTTTCTCGGGCTAAGATTATACAATATAATGTTCTTTTCAGATGTTTCACTGAGCTGCTGTTATGTCATTTACCCAGCTCTTATCACATTATGAACACTGCTTGTGTGTCCACGCCACACGCTGTACAATAACGACGGAGGCGTACCTGCTATCTCCAGCATCAACACCTACTCCGACAGCCATTTATAATGTAGCAATTATATCTGAGATTGATGCGGCATTACACCACATAAAGGAGTTGAGGGAGTTCAGAAAAAGAAACAAAACAAGTTCAGTTTAGCTCTTTTTTTCTCCGTGGGAACATAGGCAGGACGGAAAGACAAGAATCCTAAAGAGCTATTACCCGGTGGAAGGTAATGGCGCGAGGCGCGGGAGGATACAAATAGCTGAGGAAGGGCACTTCACCCAGATAATGGGGTTGAAGGATTCTGGCATGGCGAGATTCATGTACAGACAAGGCTCCTTTGATGCAGTGACATTGGAGAGCCCTTAAAAGCCTTAGTATAAAATACAGAGGCGTTACCCCGAGCTAATAGGATCCCCTGCTTTTTTGGAGACAGATTTAGCATAGCCTGACATGGGAGACACAGAAACGCTAATTGGATACACCTACCTGCGTTCAATAAATGAACACGAGGGGATCCATCAGAGGGGATGGAGTTCAGACGGGGGGGCTGGTTGAGCGACTGTGGAGAAGTGGTGGGCGTAGCGCTGAGCGTGCTGCACACGTCAGCAACAAAGGATTTCAACTTAAAAATTGCTTACCGGCACTGAAATAATATCGATGCAAGGTTTAAGAAAATAGACACCCATTAATCTTTCTTCACACTTTTAAGTTTTTCATTTATTGTACTGTATTTGTCTTAACATTGCACAGTGTAGAGTTGTGGTTTGATGTACAAGTTCAGCGTAAAACCTAGTGGAAATAAGTAGTCATTGTTTGGGCAGGGGGAGGAGTCAGTAAGTCGGTAAGGTTAATTCTCTTGGGACGATGAGTATATGAGGCAAATCTGTTTGTGGATACTTTACTGAATATGCGAAACTATGGTTCGCCATCATAATCCCAATTTATCGTCTAGGGATCTTGACTTTCTGGGGAAAGGGAATGTCTTGTTGAAAAAAGCATGGTAATCTATCCAATAGACAAACAATGACATTATCATATCTAGACCTAAAATTGACTAAATACTTTTCAATTTCCAAGTCACGTCCTTTAGGGCGAGACTGAGTAAAGTGTTTGAGTCAAAAAAAGTCAAATATTCTCTGAACTCTGGCCATTATTACGGGGTTATATAATACAATTACAACATAAGTTTCTTGTTAAGCATCACTCTTTGTTTATTTTCGCTTTTTGTACATAACTAAGACCTTTCAATGCTCTTCCAAGATATTGCTAAGTCAAAACTGGAGACTTGAATGTCTTTGCTTTCAAGTCTTTAAAGAAGAACTGAACACCAGGCTGAAGCTGCCCTCTGTTTGAAAGATACGAGCCTGTTTCACCTAACGGCGTCTCACAACAACTTTAAACACCAAACCTGCCATTTTTTCCTGTCAACAATTGACTTTTCAAACTCCCTATGTTCACCAATTGGTCGCTAACTTTGTCTAGGAGCAATGGCACAGTGGGTTTTTAGAGATTTCCTGTTGAAAACAACTGGCTGATGCTGCTGCTGGACTCTACACTGATCAATGCAGTAAGAGAGAACCAGAAAATGTGTAGCTGTGGGCTGTAAAATCAAAACAACAAGCCAAAACACTTTGTAGAGCTGAGAGGAACTGCTATCGCTAGAAGTGATTACTTTTATATTACACATGGTTATTTGATACATTTTTTATATTGAAATATTGATTTAGTGCAGCGTTAAGGAGTCAAGTCTCAAATAAGAGAAATCTCCCTTTAACCAGGTCAAATCTCAGGACCTCCACTGTGTGATTGATTGATTTCAATAGTGCGTATAAATCAGACCAATTGTTGACCAGGCTGATTCAAAATCATATCAACAATTAGGAACCTCCACCATCCTGACAATTTTGCGGAAAAATGCCTCAACCTCTGGGCTCCTCACGGCAGGAGGCAGGTGATTTAGGTGACTTTCAGCACCGATTCCTAACGAGTGGACTTGCTGAGCCCGACACGTGTAATGTAGGTGAAGTCTGATCTCGAAAACCTCTGCGCTCTCGGACAAACGATACATACATGATTTATTTGGCGCGCGGGAAACTTTGGTTTGATTCTCCCCCGTCTGCATCCAGCCAGACACCATTTAGCAATGCTGTCAGAAAAGCTCTTTAGACGGACTAATCTTTGGCCCGCTGACAGCTGTGTCCTCTTCCAAAATGAACACAAATTCCCTCAGACCAGCTTCTCCTCCGGCTCAGATCAATATGGCTTTGATAAGCCAGGACACCTTCCAGGAGCTGCAGGGCGTGAGGAAGGGCTCTGACATATCATGATTTGGGCTTTAATTACTTGGCAAATGCAGCTGACTCCAATGCATGTAAAAATATGTGTATGTGTGTGTGTGTGTGTGTGTGTGTGTCTACATTCAAGGATATGTGTCCCTGCAAGGTAAGTATAAGTGTAATTGATTATATTACACATACACTTAGTAACAGAAGCTAGGACATACGTACAGAAGTCGTGTGTACCCAGGAAGTGGAACCGGAAGTGTACGAGCAGGCACGCAGCCAGACTTCTTTTGACAATGAAAACTTCCTATAATGCTCCATTAAACTGTATAGAAACACCAGAATAATGTCACAACGACTATTTCGTGATCGTTTTCAGGTCAAGTTGTGCTGAGAGCTGCACGCGTGACATGGAAAAAGTAGTCAAAACTCTGCTTGGGTGGGCTGTGTGGTTTCTCTGAACTGTTTACATGGGTGTTGAAGATAGCAGGACGTACTGCCACGCACAAGAGCTGCCCATGCCGGCGACGTGACATGAAGACGTTGATCCAAGAACCTGGAATCCATCTGAGAAACTTCTTGAGATGTGTACATGGATTAGCAGGATGCTTACTCCAATCATATCTGAGCAGCTGACAGGGATTTGTGTTAAAACAAAAAGGACACCCAAAGGCAAGACACGAATGAAAACAGGCAGGTAGAAACAAAGAGCCTCAATGATAAGCTGTTTCAAAGTCCAATCCAAAACAACACAAAAGTCCCTAAATCCGACACGCAAGACACAAAAGAAATCAAAAGAAACAGAGGAAGCAGGCTCGGGCAGAGGCAGGAAAATAAAGTCAGAAAACCAATGACGATGACAAAGAGAGAGGGTAAGACAATGACCTAAATACACAGGGGTCTGATAACTGTCAGAGCACGGCTGAGGAGAAAAAAGGATGGGAAAACAGACAAAGGACGGAAATGAGAGGCAAAACATGACACATGAGGACAGAACATGAAAAACAAAACCAGAAACTGTTACTTTGATTTAGCATTAATAGCACTTACCGTAATTCTGCTGGGTTGTGTTTGTTTGTTTACTGTGGAAATAAGTCAGCTCTGTGCACATAAGGTCGCAGTAAAAGTACTGGCATCTGCGGAAAAAAGAAGAAGCAATGCTGCAATCTCAACAATTAACGCAGCAAAAGAAGGAAAGGAAAATCGAAAGGCGAAATATTGGTTGATTTTTGCAATAATTATAATTATTATGTTTTTTCTTTTGTGTTGGGCCCAGGGCGATGTCAACATTAATCCAAAGTCAGGAAAAAAACAAAACAGGGATAACATAGCTAAAGGTCAAGTAGCAACAACACAAGTGTAGTTGGATCAGTTTCAAATAATGTGTTTCATTTAATTTAGCAGCCGCACTTGAGTATGATTTCAGTTTTTATCTTGGGTGTAAAATTACGACTGTGAAATGCATTTTACATTGAAAGGCTTAAAAATGTAACAAATCTAGCGAACATAATTTTTCTTTGAAGTAACTGAACTAGGTGTTCATAGCTCAAAGCTAAGAGGATATATATATATATATCATACCATACCATATCTCATATGGCGTGCTGACAAATTGATTTGATTTACTAAACCACATCCATCCATTATCTATCACCAGTAATCCTTTGCAGGGAACGTCAAATTCCAACATTCCCTCAAACGGCCACTATTATTATGATGCTGAAACAGTCCATAGTAAATACTGTACTGTATGTTTCTCTAGTGGTCTGAGTGAGGATCTTGCCTGTCCTCCTGAGCCCCGGCATGTATGATCCCTCTCAGCAGACACATATTTAATTTGTTATCTCCCCAGCACGCTGCAGGCCTCTGGCTAGCGTGGCAGAATGGGAAATAAATGACACAGAGGGGAGCGAGCCTGTCACTCTGCCGGCCCACAGGCCCTCACATAAATAGCTTTTAACATGGGGATCAATAATGTTAAGTTGTGATTAAATAGATTATTACATTCAAAGCCCCCCCAAGGGCTAAGCACGTGTTCATGGAATAACCAAAGGAGAGCGGTTACACTTTCTCTGTCTTCACGAAGAGCTTGAAGACTTTTATTGTAGTTGAATTACGCTCGTTTCACAGATCAATCATATGTCATTGGTGAATATTATGCAATTTAGTGTAGAGGAGGACAAGGCGATCTGGTGATTCTGGAGAAAAAACTTTGACTTATTACCTCAAACCCGTTAAATAGAGCATAACATGCAAAAGAAGCAGAAGGTAGTTCTTGTTAGCTTATTCTCTTAAATCACCTCGACAGGCGGGTCGGCCTTGCACCTCGTAACCCGCTTAAGTCTTTACAATCAAACTTCTTCCTATTGTTCCAGCTAATGCTTGTTTCTCTTCGTCATTCCTTAAATGGAGTATGGTGTCCCTCCAGGGTCAGCTTTAGAGCCATTACTCTTCGCTGATCATGAACCCCCCAATGGACTACTTCCTTAAACAAACTATAAGGAACTTTTAACTGGTTATAACGGTCGCCTGAATACTGAATACTCCTTCTTATTGAACTACATAAGCAGGAAAACCATCGGTGAGAAGACTGGCTATTTCTACATAAATATTATAATAAATTCACCAATCTGGATTCTGACCTTTTTGGATTGGATGGGTCATAAAATTAAAAAATGTTTTATGATGATGAATCGAGGAGTCTCACAGCCTGAGGAAAAGAAGCTCTTGGCTTTTTTCTTCTTTTTTTTTGTGTTGACAGAGGAGCCCGCCAGAATTAACAATAAACAACATTTCCTTCGTAGTTTTAAGCAATATGGCACAACACTGCAGCAGTAGCTTTTAAGAAGATTTCAGCTGAGTAAGTGTCAAATCTGCTTTTATACGTTTTGAAAAACACTTCTGTCACTGGGCCGCATACAGTAGGCTTTGATTTTTCACTTTATGTAGTAGTCAAGTTAGAACAGTGACTTCAAATTTTGGCATCGAAAATAAAACATGAACTGAAAAAGGCAGCATTAGCATTAAATAAACTGTATTAGACAAAGGTGTTCTGACACTGAAACAAGTGCTGGCGGTATTGATAACACAGAGAACTGATGAATTCCGTTCAGGCTTACATTAAATCATATTGCGAACATTACTGTCTGTGCAGGCATTTTATTTGTCTCACTTCAGATTTTACTCTCTGTGCCACATTTCTGATTGCAAAATTTGACATAGCTAAATGGCTCCATGACTTTCGGGCCTGCTTTGTGTATTATTATCAGTGATGCTTTCCTCAATCTCATACTTTCACATGATATTTACAGGTGGACATACTTTTCACATCACACAGGTGTGTTTCGTTGAAGCTCTCGGTGTTTTTTGGCGATAGACCCCGAGTAGAACATGGCTCCACTCTTTCAAATTTGAAACCAAATTTGTTTTATGAGGCTAATCCATTTCGGATAGCTCAGCTTATTTTTCCAGCGTAATAGGACCCCGAGTCCCTTTTTCTTCTGTGTGTGTGTGTGTGTATGTGTGTGTGCGTGTGTGTGTGTGTGTTTGTGTGTGTGTGTGTGTGTGTGTGTGAGAAAGAGAGAGAGATACCCCCCCACAGCCTTTGCCAAATCCATTTGACTTCACACCGAAGTTCATTTATTAAATCTTTAATAGGCCCTTTTATTATGTATGCTGTGTAAAGATCCTAATAGAGATGTAAGGTAATGAAATTCTGCTTTCTTAAAAAGCTCATGAATCTCCATAACTTTGCTGTTTCAAAGAAAAACCTGTTCCGATTGAGTCTGCTGTTTTATTTACAGGAAAATGTTCATTGAGTTTAATTAGCTAAATATGATTTATCTCGCCTCCCCAATCTTCCAACACGCTCATTACGAAGCATACAGCATTGTTAAGCAGGAGAACTATTGATGAAAGCAATTAAAGAAATGCTGGAGTTGTGATTTCTTAAAAAAAACTTTCACAGGCCAAAAGAAAAGAAAAAAAAAAAAAAAGATATGCTGATGCTTACTGCAGGTGATAGTCTCCTAACTGATCAAACTTCCTCTCAGAAGGCCTCGAATGGACCAAAAATAGCTCCAGTATCATGTGGAGGAGCCAGGAAGTGGTGTGACATGATGGGAAGTTTTCATGGAGGAGAGTCGGTGTGCTGATAAGTGGCAGATAGAGGTTTTACACTTGGCCGGAGCATATCGGTAATAGCTCCAGGAGCAGCAGTGTATTGACTCCAGTCGAGGAGACGGAGAGGGGGAAAAGGAGAGGAACCATTTCTGTCTGCGGTTTGAAGAGGGTGACGCCCAGCTCTGGAAGAGTGCAGGTCTACCGGGAGGGTGTATCTGCCATGGAACAGATGTCCCGGTCACAGAGGCTGAGGGTGCAATCACACCTCCCGTTTCTCTTTGTTTGTTGTTGGGGTTTTTTCCGCGCAGGTGGAGGATGCTGGTGGAGATAAATACTTTGGTTTATTCAAGTTTTATTTATTCAAGTTTACTTGAACTTGTAAAAACTTGCAGAACAACTTTTTTTTTTGCATGAATTGCACAGAGCACAGTTGAAGGACAAACTGATTTAACATAGAGGCTTTATTAGACTCATTTTATTCTCACAGCCAGCAAGATGATTGAAAGCCTAATAATGTCTAGATAATAGAGATGATGACTGGCCCTGGCCTTATGTTGGCTTTAGGTTAAAGGAGTTTTTCCACTGATTTAGCTTTGCGCAACACTGTCCAACACATGATGAACAGTTTGCTAAAAAGCATAAAAACTGATGCAGCTGACCGGAGGTACTGTCTTTTAGATGCCACGCATTCTTCATCAAACCTGGCACCTCAGTTCAGCTCGATCAGTGGTGGCTCGTGTGGCCTCGAGATGCTGCTCCTGAAGCAGAGCTGAGGAGCAGGCTACGAAGCTCTGGTCTCTTCTCCCTCTAACCCTAACCCTAACCCTAACCTTCCTTATGCAAATCAAAAGTATTAACAAAAAGACAAAATCATACCTAACTCCTAAATAACGAAAAACAGGAGAAAAGGGGTTAAAGAAAATGCTTCTCCCTACTACTAGGCTACCGCACACGGTTTTCTATTTTCACAAATTTACAAAAGGCTCAGACTGTAGATCACACTATATTTCACAAACTCAATTACTAGTTAAGCCACACACTAGACCCAGCTGGAAGTGGATGAATTGGTGGAGAGGAAGACTGCAGTCAGCCGGTGCTTCAAAAAGGCTCCTCTCTTCACTCTGACCAATCCTGGGGCAGCAATCAGGCGGCTCAGACCAATCAGCAGGTCCAACCTGCTATCAGTCACTAACACACACTCAGAGTAGACTGCTCACACACTTGGGAGGAGGGACAGAGCAGCATCATATATACACAAAATAATGACCCAGGGTCATAACAACACTTCCTATCATTTTTCCGGGAACAGTCCAGTCTGGTGGCAGACCGAATAGCATAGTGAAAGTGGGAATAGAATAGAATTATAGGGAACTATATGTACGGGGCTCACGTCATTTTTCTACAGCCGTAACACTGTGTAGTATTTACTTTTGAATAACTTACAGCCAAAAAGTTGTCTATTGTCAGTTTAAAGGAGGCTGAAATGGATGTAAACAGAAATATCACCTAACAGTTATTTATACTGTTGTTACATCCTGTCCTTAGTCTCAATCAGTGTCGTAGGTCCTGTAGGTCAGTCACCTGTGGGGACAGAGCTCCGTCTCTGTGCTGGGCGCCTTACTGTTCATTGTATCTCCCCTGAGTGGATTGTCCTGTTTTTTGTCCGTTTTCTGTGACCAAGGAGGCTGGACACAATACAGTTAATGAGCTCTTGTTGGAAAACCATGTTAATGCATGTTTTTCTTGTTTTTTTTACATCTTGATGTGCTGCTGATTTCCTTCCTGTGTTTTGGACTGGTTCTTGCCCTTTGGCCTCCCGATTTGCGCTTCTTTTGCCTTCTGTTTTTGATTCGTCAGTTGCAGCTCTTTGGTTTAGCCATTTTTTTCTGCCGATACGAAGCACCGGGGTCCTTCAAGTCATTATTCTATCCAAAACCATGTCTACAATCTGCGTACACATTGCGCGACTTTGCACTTTCAAATTGTGTCCGGTCCATTCAGCAAAGTCCATTTTCACAAACAGATGGTCTGCTGCCAATTCTCCCCATTCACCTCTGTGGAGAGCAGAACCGTAGTCAGGTGGACTCAGTCATCATGGTAACAAAAGTGAACATGTAACGCTGCAGTTCGGTGAGGTGAAGGCAATAAGTACGTTCAGCTTAACACATTTAAGTACTGCATTGTTTGTGCCCCAACATTTTGTGCCAAGGCTGCAACGGATATAGGCGAAAGAGGGTCAAAGTTCAAACCACACTGTCATGAAGACGTAGTTTGTGTGTCCCATTTGTACGCTTCCTGCACGCTAGAGTGTGCTCTTCATCAGGGCAGTTGCAGTATCTACTAAAAGTTAAAAGAAAAAGTGTGCGATTCACCCGGGGACATTTAATTAAACCTGACAGGAATCCCTCTCCTCTCTCCCCCTTACGTTCGTATTACTACGTAATCAAAACTATCGTTATTAATAATAAACGAAGTTGGATTTCCTTCCCGCTGATCCAGTTCCAGGTTGTGGCTAAAAAGGGTCGTTTCCTCTCTCTTGTCTACAAACTGGATCACTTCGGCGTCGCACGCTCAAAGGTTGAGGAAGATTCCAGTAATCCCTCTTCAAGTTTTTCAGAGGTTTTGAAAGGCACAAATTAGTTCATTAAACTTTTTTTTCCCCCCCTCCCACAAAACTGCAAACATTACAGTCAGCACTTCATCTCAGGGCCTTAAGCGCACCGTCCAGAAGTGCAGCCATTTGCACTTTTTATAAGCTTTATCCCCACCTAGTTATTCTAAGATCTGCTGCTAAATTTGTCCCTCATTCCCTCTCCCTAAGCTTAAGCCGTCAGCCCAGTAATGCAGCTTCAAGAGCACGTCTCCCCCTAACTTATTTATTTATATACGTGTCTGCCTTTGGTTGAGGCCGCCATATTGCCGGGGTGCAGCCCAGTGTGAGACATGAAGGCAGGGAAATTTCGTGTGTTACTTCACACGGCTTAAGTCCCCTCTGGTTTATCTTATCTGCAGAGCGCCCCCGTTTGACGTCAGGTGAGGTCATTTTGATAAATGACAAAAGCAACCACAAGAAAAGTTGTAATTATTTTTGACAGGAGAAAGATGAACTTACATTTTTGTTATGACAATAAATGAAGTGTGCAAAATCATACATTTGAAATACACTTTGTGTGATTTCCCACATTTTCCTGGAGAAAAAAAAATGTTTTTCAATGGTTCACCTGGAGTTGTATTTGTTGAAATGCTCCTTTTATATATTAGATATTTCTGATGAGTAAAAGATCTAAGCAACGTGACACAGAAATTGATTTGTTCCTGCGCGAGCCAACACAATATATAACCTGAGCACAAGTAGGATCTACTCCTCACTATTTTCCCAAACATCGGAGGTGGCGTTGTTTCGATACGAGCCCCGCAGACGATTGTGTTTTCTGTGTTTCACATCTCACGCTGTTCTTCCCCCTCTGTCAGAAAAACAAGCGAGGTTATATTTGGGTAGCTGTAGGCTGCGAGGTAGAGCACCAGACTCCACCAAGAGCGCCCGGAGTCAGCAGAGGGGAGGGACGTCATGATGTGTCAGCCGGCATCACATCACGTTTTTTTTTTTTTTTTT
>CAEMYA010000004.1:2635794-2652287 GCA_903131615.1 Diplodus sargus
TTTTTTTTTTTAAATATGGTGGCGTGGAATCTTTGACACACACTCACCCGCTGCAAATGAGTCCCGGTGTCAGAGAGCAACTGTGCATATCTCCTCCAACCGGCCGGCCACTTTCTCCCCTCGGCGAGATGGAATGTCATCTTCGGACATGGCAGCAGGTGTTTGTTCTTAATGTGGTAAAGCATGGTGTTATAGAACTACTAAAGAGTAGCATCACACATTTGAACTCAGGTGCATGCTTCACTTTTTTTTTTTTTACCTCAAACTGCTCTTGTGAAGCTAGTCAATGCCCACAGCAGACAGTGTGTTTGTATGCAAATAAACCTGTAGACCAGGCGTACTCAAATACAAATCTTAAAGGGCCACAAAAAATGCTTTCAATAACTCAAAGGTCCATGTATTGAGGTCGGTCGGGCCACATTCAATAATACTGTAATATTTTAAACAAAATGTCCTTTTCATTCAAAAGGACAACAAAAATACGATCTAAAATAAAATGTCGTTTCCATTTTGACATAAATTAAAATACATAGTTGAATATTTCGTCTTTTCGTTTGCCTTCAAACATTGTGTCCATCACTTCAGTCATGCATTCTTTTATTATTTCTGCATCTGAGAATGGCTTTGTGTGCTTACCCAAAGTCCACACCACTCTAAGTGAGCACTCTGTTGCTTTTTGTTGTTGTGTCATAGATGTGACAAGAATCCTGCTTGCAGCTTGATATGACCATTTCAGGGCATTTATTTTTGTTGTTCTTACCTCTGAATTTTGAGGAAATGTCTCTTCAAAATTCCTATTCTTCGTCTCATAATGCCGTTTCAAATTGGAAATCTTCATCTCAGCTATGGTCTCCTGGCATATTAAGCTCATGGGTCTTGTGCTGGTTGGAGGGAGAATGAATGCAAAATTTTGAGTCTATTCTTCTTGAATTGCCAACTGTCACTGTCCACTTTTCTTTCAGCGTGAACTTGGGACACGCCATTTTGGCTCCTACAGACGGCAAAATGTGAATATGCCAACTGCTCCAAAAACAAAAGTGAAAGTTAAAAATTGCGCTGGCAGCAGTGAGTGACCCAGCTGTCTGTGTATCGTTGGCATGGTGACAAGTGCCGGTATACATGTGCTGACCCAACCAAAGCATATAGTGAAGGAATAACAGTTCAGGGGCCACAAATAGGAGGCCGGCGGGCCGGATGCGGGTTAGGGTTACTGAGGACCGCTGCTGTAGACCGAAGACGTAGGCCTTCAAAAATATTCTTGGGGGTTCACCATGTAACAGCTAACAGTTTGCATCCCTGGTTGTAGCCTCCGGTACTGCAGTAGTTGTGTAGTTTATTGTCTGTTTTCACAAATGTTGTAACAGAATATCATAGATATAGATTTACCTTTTTTACATGTAGAATAACAGTCTGAATTACAGCCTGATTTGTATTCAGCATGTCAAATCATGATTAGAGGTTCCACAGTCATTCATAAGGTCCTTTAATAGAAATTTCCATTCGAGTTGCACTCCATACAGTCCATGTTGGAAAAAGTTTGAAACACAAAGGCGCCATTTACAACTTCCCTTTGAAGGACGAGTCTTTGCTGCAACACGTGAAGTTGTTCACAAGGGAATATTATTACGCTTGGACATAATGATAGTTAGGTGTGCAGGAAATTATACCATTTGTTGTGTGGAGCACCAGAGGAAGCAGGAAATCATTTTGTACAGCCTTCCTGAACAATCACCACAATCCCGTGGACCAGAAAAAGAAACACACTGTACTTCCACAGAGAAACCTGACCTCACAAGTCTCACTCAAAGCTCCCACCTCAGAGTCTTCATCAAGGTGTCTGCATTAAAATGTCTAAAAGCGACAAGACCTTTGTTCTTCAGTCAAGTTGTGCACTTCAATTCAAACCCAGAGGAATCTGTTGTGTCATTCAAGGTACGTAGCTGCTCTGCGTCTCACTTGGCCTCCTGTTGCGAAAAGCTCAGAGTCGGAGCGAGAGAAAAGAGGTCAGTGAACATAAACATTTTCTGCCTGAGTCACATAGATAGATTTTCATTAGCATTGGTGTATATCTAACAATGAAACTCCAAATGATCCCATGCTACGTAAGTCTTTTCCGAATGGCCGACCCCTAGTGGCAGAGACGGCGCTTAAGTCACACGGCGACATGAGGCCATGTCATTGAAAGCCAGTGAAGAATGCTTACATACCGCTTTTTATGGTTCTCCTGGCACATTTACTGCTAACTATCATTTTCCAGTTTAAACAGCTGTGTAGTAAGCATGTAGATGTCCAACTCAAAAACATTTTTGAAATGTAAACAGACTGATGGAGCGCACAGTTTGTGTGCGCTTTGTGGATCGCAAGCCGTCTGCTGCTCTGAAATCCAACCACGGTGTCTGATCCACAACAACACAACTGAGAAAGAAAGCTCTGAACGGCGACACGCGACTCGCAAACTTCTCATTATACTTTTATCTTGCTGCTTGGCTCTTACCCGAGTGCAACCTCTGTGTAACGGAGCAGCATTTACATAAAGTGAAATGATTTGACAGACTTCCGTCGACGCAGATGTAAGTCAGGGTGTTGTGTTAGTATCAGACCTTCAGAGATCTATAAAACGCCTGCGCGACAGGAATTCGATGTCCGCTACGGCCCCTCAGTGCTAATGTTGGTTTAATGTGCAGGACTGTATCAGCCAGACGTATTATTAGGGACCATTATGTCTCCCCCCCTCTCCAAAAAGACAGCATCTGTCTCCTCTGCATTTTCTGCATGGCGAGCGCATGAATACGGCAAATCAATACAGAGAATAGCAATCATGGGAAACTGCTCGAGCGTTGGTGAAAAGTGCGACACGCCAAGCGGCACTCGCTGTTTAACGGAACATACACGGCCTGCTTAGGCCCTGCTCAATTTATCGACTGCTGCAAGAAATCAACAGTGGCAAGCAGCTTAGCGGCTCTCTCTTCCCATAATAGACTCCATTCATACAGGCCTTTTATTCTGCCGCGCGGCGCGAGGTGACAAATGGACATAATGTCTGCCAGCCTGCCCCTGAATTTATTTGATTTTTTTTTTTCCCTTTCCTCCCTCCACCACCCCGTCCTGCCTTCACTTGTGATCTTCGCTGATATATCTTGACGCTCTGAAGTATCCAGAGTAAATTCACTCTGCCTCTATTGCTGTTTGTAACCTTCAGACTGCCAGGAACGATCTGTGTATGCACGCCGCAAACACCCGTTGTCATCCTCGAAATAACACGGGAGCGCGGAAAGAGGCAGGAAAGGAGTGGAAAAAAGAGACTTGACGTGGCGTTTAAGACAAAGAAAAAGCTTTTTGGAACACATCCAGGGTGTTCGGAAAAGTTAAGCAAGTGTCTTCTTTTCTCCAACGGTCCTATAAATAACAAGGGTTTCATTAATGGTAATGGGGTTTGTAAGTAAGTGTGTGTGTGTTAATGCACTGCATCATCATTTCCAAACCACAGATGGTAAACTGAAAAGAAAAATTGTTCGTATAAATCAGACGGCAATTTGTTTATAGCCACAACAGCGAGTGAATGCATCTTCTCCGACTGACATAATCTTATTATATATAAACAAATATGTTTACGGCTTCTCAGAAGTTCAGCAAAACACCATCAAGCACACAGTTCTTGTTTACTCATTAAAAAAAAGGGTCGGAATGATCATAATTCCACATGAAGATGTAGAGCATTAATAACGAGAGCATTTTACTACGGCTGTAAATAAATATTTCACCCTCAGAAGGCTCGCGACGGTAATCTATCACCCCCACTCCCAAAGATGGGACGCTCCCTGCGGGGAGATAATTCACCAGTTGTGGATCCTGAGCAGCAGATGATCTATACAGTCCTAGAAAAGGTTATTTATCGCTTTCATAATTAAATTTGGTATCTTGGTGGAGGGGCTGTCACGGCATGATTAATCAAGTCCCACTGGCCGGAGCTGGAGAGGGCCAAGTAGCAGGTGTTGTTCACTCCGGCCTGAGAGACCGCCGCTCTCCGTGATGGGTCCACGCAAACACGGCGCTTGGGAAAAAGAAAAGTAAATGCCCTGAAAAAATACCAAACCAAGGGTCGGATACATAAAACTCGCTGGACCAGACAATTAAGCAAGGAAAAAGTGATTAATATCAATGAATTCATGATGAAAATGATGTTTTTGTGAGCATGATTCATTCTCTCAGAGTGAGAAATAAAAGATTGTAGATTTTTCCCTGTGACTGTGTGCTTTCAAGTCGTTTACCCCTGTCTGTTGGCTTTATATCACCATGGCAGCCATCATTAAGCACTTGTATTATTATTGATTCAGTAGTGGTTGTTGTAAGCCGTCAGCAGCAGTTACATTTCAATCATCAAGATCAGAAGTGATTGGGTTTACGGCACTTTTATTTCCAATTCTCTACATCACGCTGCGCCACAGCGTGCTCCACGTTCTAAAGTATCCGAGCACTTTCCGATGACATGAATAGCAGCTGCGTTGTCACAGGATGCTGCGCTTTGACCTCATTCCGATAAAAAAGAAACATTAGCTTGAACAAGAACACGCGACTGGAACATTAGGCCGTTATTGTTACATAAATCTGCAAAAAGAAAGCGCAGTCATGTTTTGACAGCGCCACGGGACATTATGTCAGCCGCACAAAGTGACCGCATGAAAATGACACTAAGAAATGTAGTGATGTCATTGAGATGACCAAACTGTCAGCACGGAGTGGTTTTGTCACACGGCTGCCACTGTTGGCTGAAAACTACATTTGAACTTTTTTTTTATATATACACAACAATAGACTATTATTGGTATTACGTAACAATAATGGTCTAATGTTCCGGTCCCGTGTTCTTGTTCAAGCAAATTTTTTCTTTTGCCCATATGGTTCAGGCACAAACAGTGTTAGGAAAAGAGCCAGTTTTTGCTTAAAATACCTGTTTTCAGAGACGCAAAGATGGCTGGAAAGGTATTCAGCCCCGAAGGTATTCAGTTCACAGAGATATAACGGAGAGATAATCAGGGACACATTTGGAAAAAAAAAAGACTCTCGCCTGAAAAATAACAACTGATTACTGAAATAGCAGCTGATTAACGTTTGTTGATCACGACTCTAAAAGAAAGAAAACACGTTGCCCTCCAGGACCTCAACAATGCAACAATACCTGTGGTCCTTTCATCTGAGATTGATGAGTGTTAGAATAAAAGACCATTTCCATTTATTGATTTGATGTTACCAGTTCAACAATACACGACGCAGAGTGAAGGATGGCGGCATTCCTGGTGTTGCCGAGGAGCGTTTTAACCACAATAACGCGGCTAATGAATATGAATAGGAGCGTCCGGTGAATTAAGTAATTAGGCTGGGACGCACTTTGAAAGGTGGCGGAGGGGCCACTACATTAGTGTCAGCGTAATGCTTTAAAGCCCCGAGTCGCCATTACAGCAGTGGTGGAGAGGGGATGAACTGACTATAGGACAACAGAAAGTCAATATCTGTGTTGAGCACGAAATGAACATGGTGTTTAATCCTATGTCCACAACAATAGGCCGCTCCATCACATTGCTTCACCCGAGCCGCCGTTCAGTTTACCTTCCACCGGCAGCCCCGAGGCACAGTCAGGAGGTGTGCAAGGGCTTATTACACTCAGCTTTGTGAGTGTGTGTGTTTCCGGGCCCGCGCGCGTGTGTGTGTTTCCGGGCCCGTGTGTGTGTGTGAGCACGTGATCAGAAGCCGTATGGATTACGCTGCTCGCAAAAGCCGTCGCTAGACTTGTTTTGAAAAAGGGGCTGAAATTGGCAGAAGTAGTGGAAAATGTGACAGCCCTCGTGATGAGTCGGTCTGATGATCGTCGTCTCACTTCCCTGACAAATGCGATTAAAAAGGAGCCGTTATGTAAAGTTGGGATTAGCGAGGTTTTGACAATCTCCGGTAGAAAACAGGACAAATTGAGTCCTAGAGCTATATCCTGAGTGTTTATGTTAATCGACGGCGGTACAGTATGGGACCTGAGCTAAGCAGGGCGCTTTGAGGTTCTTTCATCTTCAGCGTGGATGCTGCAGTCAGCTTCTTGACCAGAAAAAATTCAAAGTGAACAGGCACAGATGAGGAAAAGATTATATTTTATTTTTTATTTTTTCATTTCTGCAGCAGCTGCATGCAGGGTCAACGCACAGATCATCAGCGTGGAGTACAGCAGGTTCATAATAGCCTGTCATGTGGATTCTGAGAAGTTGTTTGCTGTCATTTTTCGGTAGTCGATGGAAAATTATTATTTTAAAGTCACAGGTACAGTGTAGGATAAGTTTGGTTGTGGACACGACTTTCAAACATATATAGTTTGTGGCCGTCCAGTTGCTAGCATGGAGAAGTTCTGCACTCCTAAGCGATTTACAGCACATCAGTGCACACAGGGTTGTTTCCTATAAAGACATATTGAGGTTAGATTGCAATGCTGATGGTAACATTTCACATGAATTTAATTTAAGGGAAAAAGAGAAAAAAACTGTATTTAGGGTCGTGCTTTTGCAAAACGTTGTTTATCCGACTGCAGCATATTTGGAGATTTATTTGATCTAAATACACAACTTAGCCCAACTGTAGGTACGTATTCTACACACCAGAGTGTATATCTTTGTTTAAATCTTAATCAAATGAAGTGGTAGAGGAAGTATTGACTTGAGCAATAGTAGCAATGACAGACTGTGAGAATAAACGTAAAAGTCATTCATTGAAATGTTACTAAGCAGAAGAAAGGATGTGTAACAACATGTACTTAGAGTTTCAAAAGCACAAAGTGCTCATGATGCAAATATGAGCGCTGTCACATTAATGGGTGGGTCGCATTTTGATACTGAGCTTGAGGTAATTTCTTTTTTTAAAATTATTTTGTTGTTCTTCTTTTATCCATAACAGTGCATCATTATTTATATCTGAAAATCTGAATCTGTAAAGTAATAAGTAACTATAACTGTTGATTTGAGTACAGTATTTCCCTAGGAAACAAACTGGAGTAAAGGTATAGGGTAAAAATAGGAATACTTATACACTAGTACTAGTAAAGTACACAAAATGTGTCATTACAGTCACAAAAACGAGATACATTCCACCACTGATTAAATTATCTTCAGGGCGGCAGCTACTGTATGAATATTCAAATCTCATTTAAATCACCTGCTATTTATTCCCATTTGATTAATCTAAGTAATACTGATCATGAAGCGTTGGGACAAAATCCGTACTTTAGTTGTAATTTTGTTGTGCATTTTTTGTTCCCTTATATACCTGTAATTGTACAGCGTCTTATCTCTAAAATAAATCTTATCTTGCTATTATATTCTTAACCAAATTGTGAAATAGCACGTATGTTGGAAATGTTTCCGTTGCGTTTGACATAATAACCTGACTCACCTTCTGGTTTTCGACTCTTATGGTTTTTGTTTGCCGGTCATTACATTGACAGTGGCATTATGGTATGTAATACAGGTTTTGATACAGCAAATCTGATTTTCCTCTGCTGTCTCTTAGTACTATTAGCTGCTAACATTACTGCAGTGTACATGTAGTGTACAGTCTTTATTTTGCTGCCGCTGCTGCAGCTCCGTTTCCCCACAGGCCTCATTACAGTTCTGTCCTGTGTTATCCCGTCTGATGCCGATACAGTCGCTCTCTATTCCAGCCTGACGTCCACCAACTGCCTGCGTGCTGTTAGTACACCAGAGGGTTGCTTTCCTCCCTGTGTTGTCCTGTGGTTTTATCCCTCTCACCTCCTCACCTGGCTGCTGGCCTGTGGGCTGCCAGCCTCAGATGGTTAATTATCTCTTGTCTGAGCCGTGATCACCACCCCTTGGGCCCAGCAGCATAACGCTGTATCAGAGGCAGCCTATTGAACTTGCTCCCAGCCCACCGGGGTGTCCAACCACCTGGCTAATAACGATTCATGCAGCTGCCAATCCGGCTGAGCCGCACCATCAATATTCCTGTCTGCAGAAAAACATCAATTAAGAGACAGGGATCTGAACATTGAGACGCAGGACAAATATCATCCGCTGGGTTGATGTCTTAAATGGCAAGAGTAGACAGCTGATGGTGGAGGGAGCTTTCTGTTTGACAGCGAGATAAGAAAAAGGGTGAGGGAAACAGATACCGCTCTCAACATAGCATGTCCATTAAATATACGGAGCAAGCCAGTGAGCTCAGCATTTATCTACAGTATATACACCAGAAAGAACTTCACAAAATAACAAACTAGTAGGGATACCAGTGAGCACTTGAGCTGCAGGGTTACTATGATTGAGAGCGCATGAAAACTATTTGCCAAGCAAAGAAATCAAAACTGGAAACAAAATGGAACACTTGAAACAGTAATCTCAAATGGCTGAAAGAACTCTAACACTATCCCCTTATTTAATAAGTGTCACAACTGAATTACTTTAAATGCCATCCTTTTAAAAGCCCCATTTGAGCGTATTTTGGCATTTTTATATTTCCTATTTTTCCCATTCACTTCCTGAGTGATTAGCCAGACAGTTTGCAACATCTTCGAAAAAATAACGTCATTTTGTCATCTAACATTGAGCTGTTGCTCAAATGGAACAACGGCATATGACTTTATTATAATCTGGGGGTCATACATCACCTTTTAACCATCAAACAGGAAAAAAGAATGGCTGGAATGGGACTTTACAGAACTCATATTTTGTTTTGTTCAGGTTCATGTTTTTTATCTCGGGTATCTAGTAGAAAATGTTACTTTATGTTCAAAGATAACATTATTTACTCTCTTACTGTCCATTGCTGCAGCACCTCTCTTAGCTCTGTGTCTGAATGCTCTGCTGTAGTGTACTGTCTCTTTAAGCCCCACCGCCCCCCCCGCGAGGGCTGCTCCGATTGGTCAGATTTACACGTCTGAGCAGGCACCGCCAAACCCAGTTTCCACATTAGCTTTGCTGCTGTTTTGCAACTGGGGGCGTGGCTTAGGGTAATGACTGTACAGCTGTGACATCACAACATTACAGAAGTCTGACGGCTGGTGTAAAGGCACAGTCTCTGAATACAGGCTGTGTACATTTATATGTTGATTGAGCATTTTGATACTTTCACTGTATTTATACAAAACCTGCTTTATAAGAAAAAAAAGTCCAAGTGGACTCATTTGGAACCAGTTGGATGGTGCAGATGCACTTCGATCCACAGGACTGTGGGAGTACATAAGGCTGGGAACTTTTTTTACTAGGCACCCTGATCCAACATCTTACAATCTCTAAAAATCTTTTGTTACTTTTCGTAAAACTGATGATGTTAAAATTCAGGGCACAGACAGCCTCCGACTCTTAAATGCCTCCCTGGGTGGCACGTTAAGAGTCAGAGGCTGTCTTAATCATGCTGAACAGTGGGGAATGCCTCAGAGCTGCTCTCCGTTAATGGCGACAGCAGTGAGAACAGGGGATACGACGGGAGAGGCAGTCTGAAAAACCTTGGGCCCTACAGTGGAGGCTGGGGTTATTATCTGCAATTAGCCTGATTACTGAGCCCTTCATTTGAATGACTAAGGTGAAATTCATTTAGTATTACCACCAAACCGAGTTGGAAATGTTCATTAAACAGTCAGCGAACAAAAGCGTGAATTTAATCCGTCTTGTAAGGAAGTGCAGGACAGAATGAATATGATCATGGGCGCTCAAGTAAAGGCAACAAAACTCGTCCATTTCACAGCGTCTGATGACTGAGCGCTACTTCCTCTGTGCTCTGCTTCGCCTCGCTCCTCTAACACTATTTTACTAAAACACAGCAAAGCCTCATTGCGTTTAATAAAAAGCACTTTCATCGCCCTAGTTATGCCATCTGTGAAAGTCAAATTCCCAAATACATAGTTATTGCTAATTCTCCCTGCGTCCTCAGACAAATATTGCTGCTCGGGAGCGCCATATCTAGTGATCAATCATATCACCTCTCTGAACCTGCTATGCAATTTATTAAGTGCTGAACAAATGGGCCGGAGCAGGCGAGCGGCTGTTCCCAGGGCCGGGGAATGTAAATCTAAGCGGAGTAACAAATTAGTCAGACTTTGCTCTTTTTTTTTTTCACCCCCCCCCCTGCTTGCATACTAAAATTGCTGGTGGCAACGCAAAGCAACCCAAGGTAGACATTAAACTTGCAAAGGTTATGAGAGAAATTTTTGTATTTGTAGGCACACGGCCAGGAGTGTTTGCTAGCGATGCATTATGGCACTATTAGAAAAAAAACCTTGCTCTACAGTAATTGTTTTCCTTGAGTTTTCTGCTTTTCATGTTCTCGTCTGATTATGATTTTTATCACGACAAAGCTCATTTGTGCTTGCTAACGTCATTATTTACTCATCCATACACATGCGTACAGTGTATTTGATAAAAAAGAAAAAGGAAAAAAAAGAAGCCAACCGTAGAAAGCAACCTGTTTCCGATGCATCATCATTTTCTGAGACATTAGTGAGGAGGAACGAGATCTAGACTGGTCCTATAGAAGACACACTACTTACTACTAAATGGGACACATCACATGGTTTGCTACATAAAAAAGTATTGAAAGTCGCCATTAGTAACTGGGCTGCAGGTGATTGGATAATACCACCAGCAAAGACCATTGGTAAATCAAACTGCCCAGATCCGATATCACTGGAGCTGCAGCAACATCTACGCTTGCCTCTTGAGGAGCCATCACTGTTTCCACGACGAGTTGCTAACTCATGTCCATAGCTGCCATTATTTCCTCACACGACACTGATTAATCCAAACCCTCTCTGGATCGGCCACATGCGCATAGCTTGAGGCACGGCAAGATGGACTCGCAAGACCAAATGATCATGAGATATCCGGAATCCGGCTGCCACACAAGGTAACTAAACGTTTTGCACTTGACATTAATTGTGCAGTGCAGAATCGTCCAATTTGAACGTACTTCCTCGGGCTACTGGGCTGAAACCAACCTGAACTTCAATTTAGTCGTGTCCTCATACAGCTGACAACCGTCCTGGCCTTCAGGGAAAGCTTGTTCACACAAAAGGCTCGCGAGGAGCACGGCAACTGGAGCACTTTGTCGACTGTGCACAAGTGAAAAACAGACAACTTTTACCCCCTCAGCGTTTTCAGGTGGCGCTGCGTTTTTTTCATTCATTTACTCTGCAATGGAGACGTGAAAGCAGAAGAAGTGGTGCCAGCCTGACTGGATGGCCAGGTGGAAGACAAAATAGTGTTATAGGGAACCGATATAACCAAAGATACATTCATACAGCTGCACTGCGCAATTAACATTAACTTCATACTGAATATTTAAGCACAACACTTCTACTGCGAGTTTAAGTGTTAAATGTCCCTCATGAGAAAATTTCTCTGATACCTCTGAACGACAATATAAATATGAGAAAGTTTGGTTGTTCTACAGATAAGCATGTGTTAACTTTTAAGAGTTAACAGCCTCACACCGTAGACATGTTCGCTCCGGGAGAGTAACACACTTTAATAAAATTGAATTAATAATAAACAAACTGTATTATTTCCGCTAACAGGCCCAAATATTCACTCATTATTATTTCACCATTTTGAATTTAAGCAAATCATTTGAGTTGACTTTATCAATCCAGACACATTACACCAACCGCAACTGCCATTATTATTTTCTTGGGTACCAGTTTGAGACACACCGGAACAAAGACAGCAGCGTAAATTGTAGGAAGACTGAGGTGTTGCAAATCAGGAAAGCGGGAAGCTCATCAGTATTTTTTTTTTATTTTTTCGCCCAGTACTCGTCATGGATGGAAATGGCATCACAAGGCTCTTTTAACATGAATACCAGCCTCATACCGATGCTCCGACCCGGTCGTGAACTTCCCCGTATCTTTTCCAAACAGACGTCGTCCTTAAAATGGCAAAATGTTTGAAATCCCTCCCCTAGATTTCCTCTGTGCCATATGAGAAGAGCAGATTTTTTTCTTCTTCTCGCCTCAGTGTTAACACTCCCCAAACCTCACCTTTTATCTGGTCACTTAAAATTCATAAAATGTGACTCGATGATTACTTTTACACATTCTGCCTTTGACCTCCTGTCGCTTAATTATCATAAAGCTGCACAGAGGAGAACGAGCCATCGCCTCCTCCTTTGTGCCACTGTAATTGCATTCTTAATTTTGGGAGGTGAGGAATACTGATACGGCGCCTCAGACCTGATATCGCTGGGGTTACATTGCCGCGGTGGGATGCGGGAGGGGCTCTACTAAGAAACAACGGCGGACAGCCCGGTCGGCCTTAAGTTGGCGCATATATCTTAAATAATTTGTCACAAGGAGGCAAAAGTGTGGCCATGGAGAATTGAATCTTTGGCGAGATTGATTAAATAGTGAGCATGAACCTGAAAATCTGCCAATTTCCCTGTAAATTGTGTCACTTTTAGGATAACTTGTCTGTGTTTGCGTGTTTTCCAGTAGACATTTTGGTGAGATTTACCTGAAAATTCTTCAGTTTTTTAGCTTTGCATGGCAGCAGTGCCATTCCAGTTTGGGTGTCCTCTGGAGCCTCAGTTGAAGCAACCACCCTGACAGAATTAACAAGCCATGCCAGCATCTTTGTGAAGCTCCACATAGAATGGTGATGCTTTATAGTGGTTCTAGCTGATGTTTTTTTTTATAATACCAATTCAACAGAAAATGAACCAGATGGTTGGATTTGAACTCTACATAGAGCCACTGTACTTGGCGTGCATGCTCTACCTACTGTGGAACTGGGGTTCCCCCAAAACTGGAATTCTGACTAAACACATTAGTTGTATGTTTTGTTTTTTACTGAGGGGACAAATGGCCACGATCCATGCAGTATTTGTTGAGACAGTTCACCAAATGTTGACCTCATGGTGCCAGAGGATAAAATCAGGGGATCACCAAAGTCATTCAGCTTCATCCTCTGAAAGCCACTAATGTCTGCACATTGTGACAATACATCCAATTGTTGGTGAGACATTTCGGTTTGGACCATAGTGATTGACTAACCGACCGACCGACATTGTCATCTCCGGAGCTTTTCTGCTAGAATGACCAACAATATATCTGGACAGTTCAAAGACCGCCTTCAAGACAGCCTGCCTGTTACAATGAAGGAATTCTGTCACACAGTCCAATCTGTGTAGCCTTACACTGACGGTGGTGTCCAGTAAAGTTAAGTGGTCTGGCCAGAGTACATCAAATTATATCCAGCAGCCAAGCCACAGAACTCGAGACCACTTTGTCCACAACTGCTGAAGAAAGACTGTTTATCCTGTTTTTCCTTGGCTGTATCTAAAACCATTCACACATCAGGCTAACAGCGGTTCAGGAGGGACATTTTTCTGTGTTGAGGAGCTTTCCGTGGACCTCTCTGTACAGCTACCGTGTGCCACAAAAACAGGTGTAGTGCCTTGCCAAAAGATTCTTCACTTGTTGAAGGTTTAGTCAGTTTTATCCTGGATTTTTTCTCAGCATACCCTGGGTCTAAAAAGTGGTGCCTCTCAAACAGTACAGCATGCAGCAACCATCAGTAAATCCCATATAACCTTGTCAAGGTCGAGCTTTTGAAGATAACAAGATCCTGGTGTGATAGTAACAACATAGATAAGAAATATACATTTTATAATCAAATATTGATTTTTTTTTTTTCTATCTTGTTTTCAAGTGTGTGACATCAGATTGACTTTGCAGGATGGCAAAGACTCATATTTTTCTGTGACAGTTGGAGAACAGGGCTCAGTGGAAAAAATACTAGAGTAAATAAACAGATTAGATTGATAATAATGTAAACTAATAATTGTTGCTCATCACAATTTACCACCCAGGAGTCGGATGAATCAATGTGTTGTTCAGTTTGTGAAATACATATTAATCGACCAGGTCATTAGCTTAATGTCAACATGTATTTATCAAAGGTCTGTTGGGAGGTACCATCAAATGTATGTGAGTTTTTAATAAAGTAATTTGACATTCTTGGCATTTAGGATGTTATAAATGGCTCCTGAATGTTGGATCAATGAAACCATTCCTGCGTTATTCACTGTCCAGCCAGCCACTCCAACCTAACAGCCATCCACCCTTCCTTGATTCTCTTCATCCCAGCCAAACTTGTAACTTTGACCATTTACTTTAGCAACTTAGTACTGGTTCGCAAAAAAAAGTTTTTGGGTAATTCATGAAAAATTAGTTTATAAACACAGATAGTTTTGTCTTCGGCTAAGCCTATATCCATGTTATTAATTTCAATGGCTGCTTATTTAAAGCAACATGAAGTCACTTTTTTCAGTAATATAAGAGCTTTAAAATCATTTTGATAGCATAGTATCTAGTAATTGGGTGAATGGTGTCTCTCAGCCACTCTATCCCCCCATCACTTCTTTGGGTTAGGGTTAGGGTTAGGGTTAGGAGGATAAATGATCTTATAAAACACAGGAAAACAAGAAAAAAGCACAGGAAAAAGACAAAGACAGGAAGTGCAGAGCAAAACATGACACATTGAGAGAGAAACTACAAAGCAAAACAGGAAACAACTAAACTGTAACCCAAAACCAGGACAATGAAGAGTTAATGTGACATAGATTTTGGTAACACATTTGTTAAATAAACAACGGTGTAGTAGATAGTACATGACAGACCAGCTGTTGCACAACAATTCTGAACTGTGTTGAAACATACTGAAATTAACAGCAAAGGACTGTTTGTCACAGTGATCTCAAGCAAAACTCTCAGACGCAGTGCTACATCCACAGCGTTGACCATCTGCTATAAATCAAGACACACATTATAGGCTCTTCTATGTCATCATCTTGCTTTAAAAAGCTAAAACATATAGTCAGGCTGAAAACCAAAGAACCCTGTCCAATAGCACCAAGACCTAGATTTCTTTTCTGATGCTGGAATCTTGTCCTCAGGTAGACAGGTCATTTGCCACCCGTAGTTTATGCATAAAACCAAGCTCAGGTTGTTTCCCTGTGCGGTACCTGTCCCCAAATTGTTAAATTTGAATGGTACCTCAAATATATCAACATTTAGATTTGACATATATAATGTCATGAGCCATTTTCAAAGAGCAAAATTGGTCATATAGGTAGCTTTTGAGCAAAATGGTTGTTGCATAAAGAATAAATTAGAGGGAAAGGAACACTGAGTTTTGGCAAGGGTGTTGGTCGCAGTCAGTCGTCATGCAAGGTCACAACTACCTGTGCTACGATATAAATTTACAGTATGTAACAAAGATTAATGTCAACCTAAACTATAAATCCTCCCCTGCAAATAAAGCAGCAGGTAAACTGATTGTATTTGGTTTTACCCTCCACTCAGTAAAATTTTGAGTGTTTACGAGTTGCAGGTAATTTAAAGCGGACTGTAAAAAACACTGTACACATCTCTGAGACGACGTCTACACTTAAACTTTCTCCTCACAACTTCTACAGGCTGGTGTAAAATAAGATTTAACCAGATGACACGGTGTGTAGAATGACATGACAAGTGGGAGCATGCGAAGACTGAATAGGCACACACGTGTAATGTCTGAGTATTTTAACTGTCAATAGGGCGAAGGGAGGTGCTCGGAGCGCTTTGACATAACCAGGCGGCGCTGGGGAAATGGTAATGCAGCCTCCCAGGGTAGATGTGGTTTATGTAGAAACAAGACTGTAATCAAGCACGAGGACAGGGTCTAATTACTCATCTCCCCCCTGTCTCTCAGAGATCACATCACTGCTCATGAATTACAGGCTTCATGGTGACCCGTCTCTGTCAGGGGCAGTCCTCACTCTGACAGCACCTGGGCCACACACACACACACACACACACGTTACGTACATTTCACTGTTAAGTTGTATGTGGGCGCCGTGGGCGCTTAAATAGAGCAGAAAACTGATACTCGGGGATGCAGTGGAGGGTAAACCTGTCAAAGCTCAGTATTTTTAGTAATGTATGGACATTTAATTTAAAGTATAGTATGAATCTCATCCACCTGGTACATATGGCGTGAAAAGAACAGTGATTTAAGGAAAAAGCTGTTCAAATATGTGCATTGTGTGCATCTGAGGCTAACACCCTTCACTTTAAAGCGAAACATGTGATGCTTGGAGTTGGCCGCTCTGGTCAGATGGCAACGCAAAGCTTCAATATTTGACTCAACAATCAACCGTCTTCCTCCGGGAAGTTACTTTTTGGTGCTTTAAACAGCAGGTGGCAAGCGAGACACAGGATGCTGGCTTGGGTCTTGAGGGAGCTTACAACTAGCTTACAGTAAGAAACAAGAAACTCAGCAGTCCACCGATAAAGGCAGTGAGGAGGACCAATCTTTGCAGGCTTTGCAAATGTTTCACTCATGGATACATACCTCTGTGTTTTGGTGAGAAATATTTCATTTAAACCTTTTTCCTAACCCAGGAAAGCTCCACAAGTGCACCTTAAGCATCACACGGGAGACAAGACACAAGCCCCCTGTCATCGGAGACGTAAT
>CAEMYA010000004.1:2652427-2679934 GCA_903131615.1 Diplodus sargus
GTTGTGTCAGATGATTGATACATGTCCCATTTGATGTGAATGAAAAATGGCGTTTAAGCAATACATGATAAACTACAGAGGTTAGAGACGAGTGGAAATGTCGCCTGAAAATAGTCGCCGAGTGGAAGCTCAAATGACCCGCTTAGTAAAAACTGCCCTTTTCCTGGAAGACTTTAACTGGCCTAGAAAAACCTATGAGGCTTCCTGCACGGACACATCTGTCCTCGACTGACTCTGAGATGAAAATGAAAATGAAAAATAATAACACAGTGAAAAAACAGTGTTGAACATATCACTGTGCATATCTATACACAGCAGAAAATACAGTCTACAGCACAGGCAGTGCTGGATAACAAAACAATCCCACTTTGACACATTCTACTAATTATCCTATATATAGAGAGAGAGATATACAAAGGCAACTATCCTCTGCCATGTAAATATTTGTGCAGACATGTGGATTGCAAACATCACCCCGTCAGCTGTTGGAAAATAAATAAATACACAGATGTGCACGTCCGTATACACACAGCAGCGAGCCCTCCCCTCGCTTCCCCTCGCTGAGATTGATTTACCTTTGTGTCCCAGGCCTGTCGTTATCATGGGCCTCTCAGACAGGCCCGCTATGATAGCTCAGGGAAAGTGGGACAGAGGTGGCAGCAGGCGCATGATGGAGAAGAGCTTCTTATCACCGATGGAGAGATCAATCATTCTTACACGGAGAGGAGGAGAGAGGGACCGAGGAGGGTTGCTTTGGACTCTCTCTTACAGTAGGTAAACAGTTCTGCTCACTGTAAGATGAGTTTATGACTAAGTGTATTTTCACAAAAAAAAACTAAGGACGGGTTGAAAGAGATCCGCTGAAGTACTTTTACTGCGTCGCAATTCTCCTTGTAGTTGCCCAGGATGGACATATCTTAACAGTCTATGTAGTGTTGAAGTAAATATAGTAATATGCAAAAAGGTCATGCAAGCACACCTGCACACACCCAGGTGCTGAAGGATCGGTAGAGGTAACAAAAAGCAGTGCACTGTCAACACATACAGTATAGTAATTAATTTTTTAGGTTATTTTGGGAGAATTGTTCACCTTTATTAGACACGAGGCAAGCAGATCCTGGAGAGTCTTTAAGTCAGCGCACAGCAGCTGACCTAAAAAAAATTCTTTTTAGGCGAGCATGCAGATCAACATTTGACAACAAATAATTAGAGATGTCCTGATGTGATTCTAAGGATCAATATACTTTGATATATGGTAAAACAAATCACAGAGTACTTACCTACAGCTGATGACTGGACCACAGGACCAAAAGCAGTATCCCAGCCCAGCACCCTGGATACTGATCAGCACCCTGGACTGCACTCTAGACTTTGGCAGTCTGTGTTGTATTGTAAGTCTAATGTAGGACTGGTTAAACTGTATATGGGAGGTGAAGTTGCAGCGATGGGGAGGTTTTTACTGTAGATAAGGAGCTTGATGCTTATTTATATACACTGTATGTTTAAAAAGGTAGTTTATGATTGTCATATCATGAAATTTTGGAAGGATGTGAAGTGTATGATTGATAAAATCCTGAATGTCAACATGCCATTATCTGCAAAAATGTAAATTACACATATCCTTTAAACATGCCACGTATCATGTGTTTATTTTAATGTTTGTGTCATTTACATGTATTTATTTATTTATTTAAATTTTTACATGTACATTTATTATGTTAAAACCAAAAAAAAAAATATTGATGAATACAAAAAAAGATGTATGATAGCGCCTGCATGTCCGTATGCTCCTCCTCCCCGGCTCAGCATGTCTCCAGTATAAGCTTTTTGCACAAACAGTTTCATAAACGGACCTATCAAGGCTCTTAATGTGACAAGCATTAGCTTGGTGCCTTTTATTTTTTGCACTGTGTCGGGCTATAATTAAGCCTCTCTCCCGTCTCCTAACCTGTCATGTGCAGTGTTTTGCCCAGTCAGACACAAAGCTGTCAGATGATTGTGTTTAAGAGCCCGACCATTACATCGCATGCCATTTGTGTCTGAAATAACTGTGATCTGGGAGCTCCTGCTTTGGCCCCGTGGAGACACAAGTATCCTCATCCAGCCTAAAGACCGTTTAATCTATATAACGTGTGGACCTCGCAATTTCGCTCATTCGCTATGTCATATCATATAATGCCACATGAAATCCAAACTCTGTAGCAATTATCCAAGTCTAAAGTGAAAGTGTTATTGATCCTGTAATTTCTGGACAGTTGATGTAGTAGATGGCTCTCCATTTTGTCTATAATTATGGCTCTGGATTGAGGGGAGACGGCGAGAGTTCATTGACAAGGCGCTGTATCATTTCTTTCCTACAGTCTCCGACAGCAATATTCAGCAATACTGAAGTTTTAATTATTGTTTGTAAGTAGCACTGTGTTAGTAATTCTACTTAAATGCTAAAAGTCCACAGAGTGCTTTGTCATTTTGCTGCCAACACGCTTTGTTAGTTCGGTGGAGTTGACTCACTTCCACCTACGTAACGCAGGCAAAGTGTGAAAGCCCACTAGTGGCACATTTGGAGACAGATAATGAAGAGGCAGATGGCCTCTGCTGACGACCATGATGTTTACATGATATCTCATCTATAGCCTCTCTCACAGGCTATTGGAAGTTTATCAGATGGATTCAGAAACTGTTAGGGAGGAATTCCCTGGAAACTTTAATTACCACAAACAAGATCCAAGATCATTTGTAGCCTCTTTCTTACACCTGTTCTAATATTAAAGCACAACACTGGATAATTAGACACACACACACACACACACACACACACTCATTCCTAGATGACTCAGTAGGTCCATTACAAGTGACTCCCAATATACCAACATTCCCAAAACAACATGACTATTGCAGCATACCACGACGCACTCTGTCCTTGATTAAACTTGACGCTTAACTTTTGCGTAATTGTAAAGCTGATATTGTGCGTGTCAATTTCTGAATAAAAATAAAAACATTGACGTTGAAACAGCCTGTCAAGGTTAACTTTATTGTTATAGCCCAGAATGACAGATCTCAAACTTGCCTTAAGGGGCTGTTCTATCTATACAGAGTCTTGGCACATAGGCCGTATAGGCGGTCGCCTAGAGCGCAACATGCTGGAGGGACGCCGCGATGCCCCTTGCCTGCACGAGAGAGCAGCAGGCCTGGCTGACAGATGTCAAGAGGCAGGTTACAGGTTTCTATTTTTATATTTCAAGGTCCGAGCCTTCAGGTGCGCAAATCAGTAACTGGAGAAAAAAGTGGAGGAGGAAAAGAAATCCCACTATAGAGGTGTGTCACCTTTTATATCATTAAAATCAACACAGTGTTGTATAAAGAGGTTTCATTTGCACTAAGTAGCTTAAATTGAAATAAAGCAAAACTAGTTCATGAATGCTAAATAATGTGAGGTGCTTCTGAACCCTCTGAACGTCCAAATCCTAATCTCCAAAATGGCTGGAGCCGGCCGTGTATACAGAGTATACCATTGACTCAGACCCTTTAGTTTAGATAAGGAGTAATGTTGCTGCCTCCCCAGCTCTCAGCAGAGAGCTTGGTCAGTACAACGTTTGCATTGCCGATGGAAATGAAGGGAAACTGATTTTTAAACGAGGCCAAATTGTAAAAATCACTTTAATATACTTTCATGTTGAATATTAACCCCGTGATGTCAGAGTTTGTGACAGCATTCATACATAAGAATGAGCACATTTCGACTGAACAGCGTGGCTCACCACATTAAGGCATGATACCGGCGCTCTCCCGTTGCCTCTGCACATTTTCCCCGCAGATGAGTAAGACCAGCTTATTGTCCAATATTGTTTCTCACTTTCTGTGCCGCCCAGCTGTTTATGCAGTCTACAAACATTACTGTGCTCTGAGAGTTGGAGCCAAATGTGGAAGGACACAACGCCCAAGGGTGATTTGTTTAACTTTGAAAGGTTCTTTGGTTGTGTTAGATTTGCTGGGAGCTACGCAGCAGCGGATCATCCAGCCCGTTCTCCCAAGTGGGTAGCAGCCAACAGAGCCTGGGCGATGCGCGTGGGTAGAGAGGAAAAAGATAACCCCACCAGGGACTAAACGACAGTCCTCATTTCAACTGTGCCAGGCAGGGCCAGCCATTTAACAACACAGAAACAAAAAACTCCATTAGATAATCCTTTTTTTCCTCCAAGTCTCTCTCTGCGGCTCTCCCGGGAGTGTAATGTTGTTCTCTAACCAGCAGAGAATGAGTTAGATGTATCTCATGAATCACATTAGAGGGCCTTTAATCCTCTAAAGTGAAGGTCTCGGGAGGGGTGAGGTTGCAGATGAGGAAGCAGGAACTAAAGAGGTAGATGACAGAGGAAACAGATGGGGGGGAGGATGAGGGGGTAGGGTGGGGGGGGGCACACTGAACCAGGTAGAAGACAAGATAAGTCTTCAGCGCTGGGGTGCTGTCCTGCAAGCTGTCAATCTGCGCAGCTGGATGTCGTCTTTTCCCAACGGGGCTGTGGGTAAAAAGAGCGCAGATAGTGCTGCTTCCTTCCTTTCCTCATCCATCCCTCCTAATCCAGCCTAAGCACTTAACCAAAGAGGTGCGGTGGAGATCACCTGGGTCTGTTGGGGATCAAAGCCGCTTCAGCGAAAATAAGAGAAGTCTCGAGGAGGGAAAAGCTGATGTAACAAGAAGAGGTAGATTAGCATTAAAAGACTTGACAGATGCAAAGAAACTTTCCCGGGCCTTGGCAGTAATCTTCGCCGTGAATCACAGCGCTTCTCAAACGCGGTTAATGGCAGGTATGGGCGCCGTAAGTACCCATCAAGAACAGAACTGTTTCACCAGATGAAAAGAGCGGTTATTTCATTTACCCCTCTGAAAAGCAAGCTGGGAGATGTCAGAATGTAGTCCAAAGGACTCGAAGTAACATTTCCAAGAACACATGGGAGATGTACTGTTTTTCTGCGACTCCATTTAAAATATCGCCCACCATCCATAATTAAGCAGACGGCTCCTGCCTGTTCTCTGCTCACACAGGGCCGGAGCTCCCCCTAGTCATATTTCAAACCACACATAGTAATGTATTTTGACAAGTAAATTGCTTGCCTCTTTGCTGATAGCTACTTACTTAAATAATGAATTCTCGGTAATAGCTGCAGGAATAATGCATACCGCAGAGTGACATGGATGAAGGAGTTATTACTGATAGAGGACACACATTAGGGATCTTTCCTGAAACCGGGTCTGCTGCGAATGCATCGGCGACCGCACCGACAGGATTATGGCTGCAAGTGGGGTGGTCTACGGCGACACCGGACACAACAGAAATAAAAGATTTCACCTGATGATGGCGCTAGATGAAAAGTCGTCCTGAATATTTCGTGGCAGTCCATCCAATAGTTGTGGATAATATTTCACTGAAAATCATGTCAATCATGATGGCGCCAAAGGAAAAGCTATGGGATCACTCTAGTCACAGGGATTCTTCATCTGAGAGACATGAATACCTTTACAAAATTGTAGGGCAAACCATCCAGTAAATATTATATTTCACTGAGTAAGGGAGAACTTTGAGCTGCGGTTGGAACTAAATGAACAGTTAACAATAAATAGATTGGCCCCTTCTCACCCCTAACCAGTCAAGCAGCAGCCTGGTCATTAGCTTCTAAGTTTAAGGCTAAAGCATCACTTCTTGATGCGCCCCTGTAGTGCAGTAATATAAAGAGCACCCTTGTCCTTGTTGGGGGTGGATGGGTGGATAATTTACAGGACTTTCCATTTCGAGACCCGGGGCTCAGGTTCCAGTTACTATAAAGAGTAAATTTAAAACATTTTTATGTATCTTAAGACCACACGCCCCAGTACGAGCACTTCGCTCCACTCCATCAGCTGGTCAGCTGGTACCGCCACTGCTGAGAGCTGAGAGCAAACAAAGATCGCTCAGCGAAGTCACGACTCTTCTCAATGTGTTTAAAAGTCGGAGGATCGCCAATGGGTTGCCTACTGCAAAGCATGTGCAAAAATATCACAACAATCCATCCAATCATTTTCAGATAACTCAGTCTGAATTAAATTGGATGACCAACCAACCAACCAACATTGCCATCCCTGCAGCTGCACCTTTCAGACAAATCTTACTCGTATTCAATTAAATTCAAAGGGTAATGACTACAGCAGATCTGTCACTATTATGTCCTCCCAATTAAATGGACACAAAGGAAAATGAAGTGAAACAGAGTACAGACAGGAAAGGGCATTTATTCAAACCTGTCTGACACATCACAGCAAGGTTGTTGGTCTACCAGTGAGTTGTGCACCAAAGCAACGTTTGACTGGACGGCCTCAGGTGTTGGCTGCTCTGATAGGGAAGGGCATGCTGATAATGCCGCCGATTAGACTCTGATCATTATCTACAGTACAGCTTATGATGGTCAAAATCAATGGCTGAAAGAGAAGAGCTGGCCCTGTGAAAAGATTAAATGTCTCACACCGTATGATAAAGTCTAACTCATCAGATGCTGTTTGAGGGGACAACGCATGAATGAAGTGAACTCACAAAGTGCAGCCAGACAAAAACTTTTTTCTCGCTCGCGGCATCCCCATCAGATCGGAAAATCAGGCCAGGCGCACATTGTCTTGAGAGCTGATAAAGCACACAACCTTGCATCAGCGTCGTCCTCCGTCAACGTCCTCTCTGTTTGGCAGGTTCATAACAGGCACAGTGTACGGACGCGACCAATTTTGGCCAGCGTGGTCTATATCCTTGAGCACTTTGAAGAGGGGGACATTTGACACAGCATCAAAGACTCCTCCGGGAAGAAAAGAAAGAAGGAAAAGGAGCGGAGGCAGCAAATTGCTGGATATTACCCAACATGAAACAAGAGGGCAGGTCCCGCGTCGCATTATGCCGATGATGACGCTGTTTTGTTGCACCTCAAAACTCGTTACGGTGTCACCCCAAATGTGAAGAACACTCTTGAACATCTTTCGGTTTCTTTGATCTCCTCTTTGCGGTGGCATGTTGCGAAAGAAACACAACCCATTGCTTTCAGAGTTACGTGGCTTTGAAAAGGACTTATAACTGTAGCAGGAATCGCTGTTTCGAGCCAGTCCTTCAGGGAAATGTATCTGAAGTATGCGTGTTAGAGTTTAGGTCACTATCAACCACTCTGGGCCCACATAATTTAATTCTAGGGGAATGAAATGAAACAATGAAGAACAATCAGTGAGTGGAAGAGCCATCCTTTTTCACAGAGGCATAATTATAGAAACATTACCTCTTCAGTCAAATGATTTCCACAGTGGCATAATTTTCACAGTATCAACTTTACTGAACAGTGTTTTCACTTTTCCATGAAGTGCATATGTATCATATAATTGGTTCGGTGTTCAGCCGATGAGAAATGCCTTTAAAAATAAAGAACCCAACGCAACACGGGATTGATGCGGCTGATATAAATGTTGATTTCCACTTCATCTGAGAACGAGCACCCTGTGGAGGGTCACCAAAGTTTAAGGCTTAAGAGAATTAAATTTCTGCTCTCAACTGTATAATATTGTTGGGTGACACAGTGCTTCCACTTGCTCCACTTCCCTGTGTAAGCATTACAGAAGAGGCTAAAAGGCTCAAAGATTTGGAGCATGCTGACGCCATATATTCTGTCAGTAAGATTCTTAGTGGGAGAGCGGAAATGGGAATAAACCAGGGCACTGTTGGGTGGCGGGGCAGATTTATCTGTGTCCTTAAATTGACAACACAAACCATTTACTACAACGGGCTGTTGTGTAAGACGTACAGTATGAGAGGAATGGCAAACATTGAGAGATCCCTCAGAGGTCACACTGTGGTTTGTAGAGGCGTATGTTGAGTGAGGGAACTAAAGTGGGATGCGCACAAAAACAACAGTGTGTTCCTTGAGTACATTTATGCAGACTGGATTTTACCTATCAAACAAATGTTCTTCTGGTGATGCATGGGCTTCGTAAGAACTTTTTGGGTTCCCCTTTTAACATCCATTCATATATTCTACATCCAATCTGTGCGCCCTCCCGGGTGCCTGAATGTAACGCAGGCGAAAGCTACAACTGGAGACAGCTAGTTAGCCCAGCCTTACGAAGATTTGGTTATTGTTGTGCTCGTGGTAAATAATAGTTGAATATAAGGCTGTTCGCATATCTGTTAAAGTTCAGCGAGTCCGATTCAACATTTACTAAATGTGTTTACTGTATTATAAAGTGGAAGTGTTTTGAAATTGCTGAATGCGTAGTTCGCACATGTTGTCTTGGACATTCTTTTATTTGGACCAGGCAACTAAGTTGTAAGTGAGCAAATACCTTTTTCTTTGAATTAAACCTCAGATACATGAATGCTGACATACAGTACAGCGTGAATCACAGGGGACATTACTGAGAAATGCTTTGCGTGCCTTTTACATTTTTGATGTACTTATTGAGCATCCACTGCAGTGCTTTTTGCTCAGTACGAACGATGCTGTAGCCTTGGGCTTTTACAACGATTCCAATCTGTTGAATTGTTTTCATTTATGGTAGGTTCTGTGTGGTCATTTGTTAACATCTTGTTGTGGTTTTTGTTGTTGTTGTTTTTTGCAATTAAAAATTGTGTAACAAGCCCTTTAGGTTTTTTTTTAAAGATTAAAATCATGAAACTAGCCACGTTCCTCTCCCTCTGCATTGAAGGTGCGTGAGAATAAAAATAACTTAGTGGTCACATTTTATTCTTTATGCACCTGTTCCATGATAAATGATTGTATAATTACTTTAACAGCAGGGGATGACCAGTGAGAGAGTTGGTGCAAAGACCTGCAAACTGCCGAAGGGTCGCGTGCAGGTGTACAGAGAAGCTGCGAGTACAAGATTCGGTGATCCAGTTAAAGCTCCTGCTGCACCCAGTTCTTGAGGAAAGTTGCAGTAGTTGTAGAAGAACCACATCTGCTCCTCTTCCTCCCACCAGGCAGCACATCCCAGCGGACAGAAGGCAGTCTTCAGGTGGAGCCGCCTGGTTAGTGGGAACAGAGAAGAGAGGCTCATTAAAAGTGATCCACTTGTCCAGTGTAGCCTGATCACTTTCAGCCCCACTATCCACCGCGGCTCCCTTTGAAGACTCGGGTCTAATCTCAGGACTGCAGTGGTCAACCTGGGTTACCCTGCTAATGAGTGAGAGGAGTTCACACTGTTGAGCTCGGAAGAAGTGGCAGTGGGCAGAGCGGTTGTAGTAGTTTGGCCGAAAGATTTTTATGTTGCCATGGTCATAGGAAGTAAGCACACTTGGTATTTATCAATACTTCAAGAAAATATGAGTATTGGCAAAGGTGTGGTGTGGTGATGAAGTTGTGAAATTAGTTGTTTCATTCCAAATGTTCATACAAGGCAAGATTTGGGAAATGTCGAACAGAGAGAGCAGCAAAATATTTGCCATGGAAGTAGATTCATATGCCGTTAGCTGCAATAGCTAATCCACGTGACAAATGTTATATCTTTACTTTCAGTTTTTCTCAAAGACTAGCATTGAAGAGGCGTATAAGAAAAGATGTAAAGGCTGAACAATATGTCAGACTATGCATTTTGCAAATCTGGAAAGATTTGTTAGCTAACATTGGACGGTGCAACATTAGCATGTCTAGCATGTCTGTCCTTCCACATCCACTTTATAATGATGAACTACAGGCATATTACTCATAATTGTTGGTCATTTTTTGAAACAATGTGTTCTTGATGTCAGAGAGTGGTCGACAACAAACAAGCTTCTCATTCCTAGATGGCGACCATCAATTCTGCTGATGGAAATAAGTGATACTAGCTGCTTTTATCAGTAGATAGCTAATAAAGCTCACGTTAGCTTTATGAATAGGATGAAAATGCTGCGACCGGCTGACTTGTTTTAAAATGAGAACCCGTCACCCTCAGTGATCCTGGTGAGCTCTGGAGGAGAAGAAACACCCGCTTGTCAACTTCTGAGAGGAAGAAATGGATTGATCTCGATTCGCGCTTCTTCACATGTCCGAAGCAACGCGCAGCACCCACCAGGTGCTGACTTTAGTCACAATCAGATCTGGCTATAATTATGCAAACAAAGAAAAACATTTGTTATACATTGGTATACCAATTCCAAAGAGTGTGACTCCAAAGCCATTTTGGCATTTAACCAACACTATTCGTCTTTTTTCTATTTCTAGTGGTGAAATGGTCCTTTAAAAAAACACCTACAATTAAACACTCAATCTAAGGCTGTTTCTATACATGGCCAATAACATGGGCCAGAACTGTAATAATTACCAAAATCCTTTTTTATATATGGGTTAGATAAGCTGTTACAAGTCCTACATTACTCTAACATGTTACTTTTTCAGTGTGTTTCCACCAACACTGCGAGCCTGCGAGGCCCTCTCTGGGCAGCCATGACTTGTACTAATATTATTTTAAAATTTTAACAGTTCCGTAAAGTTATTTGCGACTGAAGCTTTTCCACACCCATTAATTTCCACATCAGGTTTTACGCGTGTTATTCCTGTACCTGCTGCCTACACACACTCCTGCTGTCAATAATCCATATTTACCTTTTTCTCTGCTGGTTTTTGTACCTGTGAGACTGCGAGACAGCTCCAGGGTTCCTCTTTGTCTTTCCCCGTTCCCTGAAGAACCAAGACAGACACTGCCTTCTGTCCTCTGTGTTACCTGTGCCGTTTGTACAAAGAGGCAGTGTAGCATAAGTCACATTCCCAGAGGGAACTGTGGGTAAAAAAAAAGAGGTAAACCAGAGAGGTGGGGAGGGATTAAAGCACAATGTAATGATGTGGGGGTAAGGAGGAGTGGAGTATGATACGAAGTGAAAACACATGCACTCGCCGCCGTAGCGAGAACAGACATATGCATAAATACACTTGCGTTTCATCGTTTCATAGAGAACAAGGCGACACGAGCGCCCTTCTATATGGAGATCACACGCGTACGCAAGCGCTCCGGGATAACAAGGCGACGTCAAACGCACTTTAAACATCCAACAGGGATGTACGCAAAACATGAGCTTGGAACATCGAGGGTGGAGATGATCAGATGAGAGTATTCTCGCCTGCCCTCATTTGAAACACAAAAGACGCACGAGGGGAAACAGAAAGAAAGGGGTGAATATTTTGAGATCCGCTGCAAAGAAACAAACACGGGCTGAAATATATCTGAGGGAGACGTTTCCATTTCAAGAGCGGAAAGTGTGGGAGCGTTTGCTCAACCGGTCTGATTAGTGCTTCGGCACTGCCTCAACCCGACCCCTTCCTCTGCTCAAACGCCTAACAAGGACGACACTAGCCCGCTCAGCTTTGCACTTTGATTAAAGCTAAGTGAGCGCTTGCTGTAATCCTTGAATCCTTTTTAGTCTCGGTGGGATTTAGGTGAGAATGATTTCCTCTCAGCAGTGAGATTTGTGGCCCGCTCGCTCTTTGTTTGGGATGACATCTCAATGTTTATTCAATCATTCTTCACGCGCTCCGCAGCTGCCACGTTGGTTATATCAAAGTGGCCCGACAAATATCTGCCCGAAGTTAAATACGGAGCTGACGCCGATAAAAAAGTTGTTTAAACATGTTTAGCAAAATAAAAAATAAAAGAAAGAAAGAAAGAAAAAGGCAACTGAAACTTGCACTGTGAGGGCGCACCCTCGTTGGCGTGCTCTTCATATATGAGCATCACCATGGCGATACACTCAAAGACACGGCACACCCCAGTGAGATGCGTATAAGTGGCTCTTTTTTTCTTTTTTTTTTTCCTCCCTGCAGAAACATCTTGCTAATTACTCCGCGGCACTAGCATGACAGGGAGGCTAACAGTGCGTTCGGAAGGTTCAGAGATGGCCGAGCAGAGCTGCTTATTGGCTCAGAAGCGTGATTTATGACGAGGGCCAGATCATCGCTGGTTGTGCGTCAGTGTGCGTCTCCGCGGGAGAGCAGCAGCTGAGGGGACAGCTGATTGAAGTCTTGAAGTGTTCGGCGGGAATAAATAAGCTTGACTCCTTTACATTATTCTAAAGTCCGACCGTTTAGCCGTGTGTTGTTGGGGGCGGGGGGGCGTGATTAATTGGTGAATGTGTGCCGCCAACAAACGAGGGATTAATTTCCCAGCAGATTTAGCAGCGTGAGCGGTTAACATAGCGCTGTCATGTCTGTCCTCCAGACCCGAACCCCGCGGTGTCTCGCTGTGCCTCCTCAAAGGAGCAGGTCAGCGATGAGAGATCTGCACCAGTGGAAACATCAGACGGGGAAGAGTGTGACTTAATTTGCTTCACTCAGAAATTAAGCTGGCGAAATGTGAATCCCTAATGGTCTCTTACTTAACTCTTGCATGACAGCGATGAAGTAAATAAAAAATAATGGATGGCATACTGGTTAGTACTTTAAATCATGGGATGGTCCTGAAAGAACTTTGTCCAGCCAAACTTTTGGCTTTTTTGGCAACACCTTCCAACTAGTGCATTGTGCCGTTCGGTACACAGGCAGTGGTTTAAACCTCAGGTAGAGGTGCTACAGTACCACATTTAGCAAATCACTCCCAGTTTGTCAAATGCTAACAATTTACGACGCACCTCTGCGTTTCACACAGACAAACAAGGTACCATCTGTCCGAGAAGCAGCAGGACTTCGGCCAGCTCCAAAGTAAACCTGCAATATGCAGTACTTGACTCACAGAGGAAGTTCAGTGTAGTGTAGAGAGTGACTTTCACCCGCGAGTCAGCTGTTTCTGTTCCATGCATGTGAAACCAAAGTCAACGTTGACTTATTTAAACATTCTTAAGCAAGTTTCTTGACTTAAATCTTGCAGGTGGGGAGCGTTATGCATTTATATATATTCATTCTATATGTAACGCTGTGTACGGAACTTACGGCAAGTAATTAACCCAACTTGTTTATTTAACACCTGATATTTGATGATATTTTCTTTCATGTGACAGAGAGGCTGTCTATATGTCCCATACAGACAACAAATTCAGCAGTGCATCTGTCTGAGATGCCGGGGGACATGACAAAGGGTAGTTGGTATTTGATTGGTAAAACTTGGGAATGAGAACTAGTCAGAAAACTATTATGAAAGATGGAACTCTTGTAAAAATTCTAGTGTTCTGTAATATTTATCTCATATATCTGTTTCCACGGTCAGCCTTCCACTTGAATGACTTATGCAGGTTGTAGGCTTGATGTAGCTAGTTAATTAGCCCACCTAACCTAGACAAAATAGTATAGTTGGATGTTTTTTTTTCGGTCTGTGGCAATTTAACTTGTTTAGTGTTGCTAAATTACTAAGTGTGGATGAGTCCTTTCAGTTTTAAATTAAAAACCCATGGTATTATTTCTACCCTATCCTCTGACCTTGGCTAGTGTTTGTGTGTATGTGACTTACAGTGAGCACTCAGTTTGTGGCTAACATGCGTGAACCGAGCATTACCTTTTTGAATGAATAAAATAATATTGCTAAATGGCTGAGAGGAGCCGCTGAAGAGAGACCGGGGACGAGCGAGTGGACCGGTGCCAGGACACCCTCGGCAGCATCGTATGGGGCCATTTTTCTTGGCAAAATTATGGAATTACACTGTGCTGAGGACAGTTCTTCAAGATTGGATAAGGGATGAATAATTTAAGGCCTAATGATTAATCCAGTGGCAAAACGCCCTGCTGAAATATATCGTCTCTGAAGGTAACTTTAGCCCTCAAGAAAGACGGATGTGGAGGTTTGTCATGCGATTTTCTAAGGGAAATTTCATCTCGGGCACGACATAAATCTTACTGGCAGGGGGAAAGTACAATAAGTTCATCATGAATATGTCTGCATCAGGCACAAATATAGCTCAATTGTCCTGTATGCCGAGAAGCAACATGTAAACTAAGTGCAAATCACTTCCTGAAGTTTCGGATTGGTCCAACGTTTAATCCTGTTGTTGACGCAGACTTTTCGAGCTACTTTGAGGATGAGCTTACAGGGTTTGCTGTGAGTTAAAGACTCTCACACTGTCAGTGATACGTATAGCTTACTGAGAAAGTTCCAAAAACATTTTGAACAGTTGCAGGATTACAGCATTAAACGGTCTAAACTGTCTGTGTGTTTGTGCGCGCTCACAGATGCGTGTCTGTCGCAGGAATTAGAAGAAGCAAGACAGGCGACAGAGAGTGCAAGCTGCTTTACTTTTCCCTGATAAATATAGATAGCACTGAGGGCAACAGTATATTGCTGTACGCAGTGAAAAACACAACCTGAATCAATTTCACAATTAGCCAGTTCAGTGTTTTAATTAAAAAACAACAGTCGCCTTTGAAGAAATCAATTCCAGCTAAAGAGGCAAAAGGGAGAATTCCCCTGCCGTTCTGCCATCCCTCAGCTCTGTCAATTCAAAGACATTCATGGAGATGCTTTTGGGCCTTTTTCTTTTGTATACATACAGTGCGACATAAAACAGAACATTTCAGTCTTGGAAATGTTGGTTGGGATTTTCTTTTTTTGTATTTCATTGAGATCCGACTGTGTAGAAGAGGGAGCAGAAACAAGAGGCGGAGGAGAGGAATGAGACGCTGTTGTGGATGTTGAATTTTATGTGGTATCTGCCCCAACTAGGTAGTCAGGGTGCCCTTGGACGATTTCGCAGGGGCAGCACAATCTAAAATTTAATTCGGGAAGCAAGCTGAACGAGCCTTACGTACGTGGAACTTATAGTATTTCTGCGCGTGAACATTTTCGGGTCTCAAAATGCAACCCAGATTTTTTCTCTCAACACATCGTAGACCCTTTTACATAATGCACCTACTGCAAGGATAGTCATTTCTTTCAAACAGTGTTCTTTGGGGTGTTTCAGGCCTTCATTTGTCCATCCATCCATCCATCCATCCATCCATTATCCGAAACTGCTTATCCTTTTCAGGGTCAAGGTGGGCCTGGATCTGATCCCAGCTAAAAAATAGGCCACGGCGGGGTACACCCTGGATAAGTGGCTAGTTCCTCACAGGGCTGACATAGAGGGACAGACAACTATTCACGCTCACAATCACACCTAACCGGTTAACCTAAGTTTTTTAATGTCTTTGGATTGTGGGAGTACCCGGAGGAAACCCACTCAGGCACGGGGAGTGCAGTCTCGAACCCAGGTCCTTCTTGCTGTTGGGCAAAAGCGCCAACCACTGCATGGCCTTTATTTGAGTGTTGATAATGAAGATATAGTGAACGGCATGCTACATAAACATAAAGAAAGTCTCTTGGTCAGATCTGCAGTTCATGATCAGCACCATAAACCTTGAGGAGAACCCATAACGTGTCTTATAAATACATCAGTACCTAAGCAAGATGTGCATGTTAAATGTATGTGCAATATCTTAATCACGTTGAGTTTTTGCTGCATGATTTAACTTTGGCCATCATAAGAACTTGAATTTTGAACCACGAGAAGCTCTTTAGATGTATTTAGCTGAAGTCGAAAAGAAGTCTAAACTTCTATTATAGAAACTTTAATTTTTGAACCGTGCAATAATGTCGCCTGGACATCAATAGTGAACGCTGAGAATACGCCTAAAAAAGACGTTAAAAAAAAGTATTACTAACTCTGGCTCTCCAGTGGGAGTCTTTTCAACACCGATCAGATGTTGACTGACGTCTTTTGGATATATCTTTTGCTTTGACTGAATGAAAATCCAATTTTTGAATATATGTGAGTCACATCTGGCTCTTAGCTGCTATATGCACCACAATTTGACCAGCTAACTGGTTGCTAACTCTGTCTGTCAGACATTCAGTGCTGTGCGAGTCATGTGCAGCGAGTTTCTGGACTTTATTTCACTGAAAATGCTGCATCTAGAAACAATGGGGTGGCGGTGAAAATGACCGGTACAGTTGCTGTTTGAATAAGCAAAAATAGACAGTCATTTTCCTGTGTGATTTACTACTTATCATTAACTTTCACTTACACAGTCATTCGATCAATTGCCTGTTTTGAAATACTCTAAAAAATAGCAGCTGTAAGATTAGGAGATGGCTAGAGCAAGTCCTGAAAAAGTAAACCCCGACTCAAGCATGAGACACGATGTGGTCTTTACTTAATTCATGGGAGAGCTGCATTTTTTTCCGAGCAGAATGGCTGTTAATGAATTTCGCTACATTATATACACATTAAACATGTTCCATTATCAGTCTTGATTACATTTAGACTCTGATGTTTGCACTGTATTGTCTCTGACAGGGCTTTGGTTCCCACAGTTAACGATCTGCCAGCTTTAATATCCATCGACAGCACTTTTCATTCCCTGCACTTGCTCTGTCCACCGCTGTATGCCTGTGCATTTTGTCAGTCTGTGTTTTCTTCCGACAGAAAAATAAACCCCACCCTTGTTCACGCATGTCTGGCATGTCAAACGACAGCCGTGCTGAATTCTCTCCCCCCCCCCGTTTCCCCCTGTGCTCGTGAGCGCCTTCGTCCATTTTGGCGGCGGATCTGGTCTCGGCTGCTCACCTCCATGTGTGGTTTAGTGAGGGGAGAAAGCTTGAAACTTCAAACAACTGCCGGTCTCTGACGCAGTGATAAACCCCGCCTGATGAAAGACTGGAGCTTCAGAGAAGAGGAGGTGATGAGCTTAACTTTGGGGATTTAGCAGCTCCGTCTCACCCTTCTCGCGTTTTGTCGAACGCTGTGTAGACCTCATGCCTGATTGTTATTCTGAGAAACGGGAAAGTAATGACACCCGTCCTCTGATCCCTCGGAAATGTTAACCCCGGGGTGAACGAAGGCAACTCTGTATGTAGGAGGCGAAGCAAAACATCACGCAGATGTGTTCGAACTGTAACCGCAAAGGATTTACTGGACATTTCTCATGACCTCGTCGGAATAATGAATTCAAACGTGTCATTTCCAACTGAATATCCACCAATCAAATGCACGTTTTCAAGAGGCACTGTGTCTGACACTGTGCTGTCCCCGTCCCAGCTCCATGTAAAATGTTTACTACCACCATCTACTGTTCACTTGGAGGAGTTGACTCTTAAAAACATTTCATTCAAATGGCTCCATACGTAATAAGGAGGGGGAAATACGTTGATTTTGATCAAAAGATGGGACACAGATGGGATGAGACAAATCTGACCGAGAGAGATTGATTGCAAGCAGCACAGTTCAGGAGAGTTACTCTGTTAGGATGTCGACCCTGGCCATCTTTGTGCCCGTGAGGAGCACTTAAAGATACAATGCATCCAAGGATGACCAGTGTTATTGATTTTTTTTAATGTATATGCCAGCAAGAAAGAATCACAAAAATGTGTTTACTCCCTTTCATGCAGAAGCTGGGTGACATTACACTTCCTGGCTTTGTGCCGTACAACAGAAGTGCCGGATACTGAAACTATCCGCAAACAATCAGTGAGGAAACTCAAGGTTTTTCAGGCCCACTCACTCAAGGCAAGGTCTCCGCCATTGGAACACCACGTCGCTCACGTTAACATTTAGTCCTTGACGACATAGTATGAGGCTTTGAGCGTAAATACTTTTAAAACTTGAAGTAAATGCAGATCTTCTTAAGAACTTTTTGTGTGCATGTAAAAGTGGCGTTTGTCGTTTTTTTTTGACATGACTAATAGAAAGCAGCGCTTCGCTGTGTTTTTCATTGTGTGCCCTGACTGTGTGTTAAATTTAGAAAGCTGCGGGGTTGCAACAAAAAATGGCAAGCACTGCTCTTTAATAGCTAACAGAAGTGGCAACATCTTTGTAGCATAATGTATCAGGATATGTGTGAAACACATGGCAATGTAACTCCCACATATGGTTTCATTTGTTTATGTGTACTTTTATTTTAAGATACTCTGAGGTGCCAACTGCTGGTTTCACATATTATGATAATAATATATAAATGAAACTTCAGGATTGGTCCATGGGGCTCTGTGGTACTGGAAGCTGGTCGTTAGTTAGCACATGAAGTCACATCCTTTGGACTGTCATTACAAAACACACTTTTTGGGTTTTACTAATAGCCTCAACTTACGGAAAGTTGTGATGGACGGAGAGGAGGAGATAGATGCTCAGCACTGCTCAACTAAATTCATTTCAGCGAGTCACCGCTGTTCAGAGCATCTCTTTGTAATGTCCTCAGGGCCCCTGGGAGCCCTTTAACTCTGGCCTCATAAGAGCCCCACAGAGACCTCTCTGTCAGTCATCGGGACACCGACCTCTGATTGGATCAAAGATTGATTACACCCCATTCATGCGGCGCCACCATTGGAGGACAGAAGCGCACGCACCGCCGGTCAATGGGGCTTTGTAATCAGTGCCAATGCAGCGGTGGCATGGCGCCGTGGTGGTAGGAAAATCACCCGGCTGATTTCAGCGGCCGGCGCGTACCGGGGCGTCGTAATTTCTGCTCCAAGAATCGAAAGCTGCCATGTCCTCGGCACATGCGAAGTTAATTGCCAGGCGAGGATCCGTTTTGTAAAAGCTCTGAGTGCTTTTACAGTCAGCCTTTGACTCATCACTGGCAAGTGCAGTGAAAAATATCCTGTAACCCTAATCCCCATTAATCTCAAGACACATTATGTGCTATGTGCAAACCACAAGCATGTTGCTCATTTGGCCAACAGCTCAATAAAATCGTTTGACTACTTAGTTTTATTTCCGTGAAAGTGGAAACCCAAAAGTGACAGGGTGGTTAATGGCACCCAGGACAAGACTATGTCAATTTGCTAACTTTCATAATATGAAGAAAGATTCAGCAGAGGGATGTTTTAATGATCAAATCCCCCGCAGCCATCTGTTGGCGTAATGAAATGGCTGGCGCTGGCAGAAGATCTGGATGACCTCTCGCGATCCACCGGGCAGCATATGCTGCGCCGCGGAGTCGAAGGCACAACCTTTTCCCGGCGTTGTCGACCATCGGCAACCTCATAATCATCAAAACCTCATCTGTTACATTCATAAATCCCACACGGGTCTGGATTCTTGAGGATTTGCAAAATAGAGCGTGCCATATGCTGCCATTCTGCGCACGCCCGGTCCTGTGAACAAAGACGGGTAAATTAATTGAAACCATGGCTTGCCGGTTTGATTTTTTATTAAGACCTGCAAATATCACAGGGAAACGCCAGATGCAGCCTCTCTGCTCTCTGTTTTTTTTATTCCGCGAGGTATTAGATTAGAGATGGGGGCGACAATCCACAAGTGCTAAGACTCTCCATACCCGAGCCACCAATTCTCACTTGCATTGTGAGATTAACAAACTCAACTCCGAGCCGAGCCGAGCAACATGAGCGGAGCATCATTGTTGCTTCCCCGTGACTCTGTAATACTTCAAACGCCTGCGAGGACTTAAAGTAATTCTGGATGCTGGCTTTAAAGTGCTAATGGGCTGGATATTAGCGATGTAGCAAGGCATGTGTGTGTGTGTGTGTGTGTTTGCCTGCTTGACTCTACGCGGCGGTATCCTTGGTGTGTGTGAGACGAGTGGAGGCTGGCTGAGATGCTGTTGCACCAAGCAGAGGCAGTTTCAAGGATTACTGTCGGGGCGGAAAAGAGGCAATTAATCTCTGTCTTCAAAATGGGATACAGCTGAGCTTCAAGGCCTTCAGGATCTTTTGGAAAATGATAAGCTTCTGTTTACTAATTTTCCCATGTGGTCATGTTGACGGTGACGCGCGCGAACGCGTGGCAGATATCCAAACACGCATGCACGAGGGTTGCAATTACGGGTTATTTAAAAAAGGCAGGTTTAGCGATGAAACCCATTCATTCTTTTAATCAGACGCGCATGAGAGCACCGGAGTTTGTTTGATTTTGTTTTGCTCATTTTTCAATTACAGCCAGCTTCCCCGAGCGGCTCCACCGTCCAGGGCGCTATCAGTTGGAGCAGGATGTTTGATCAGAACTAAGCTCTGCTGACATTTGATTTTGTGTTTTTTTTGTGTGTGTGTGTTTTTTTTTCACTTGCGTCCTTGTTCCACGCGCTGTTGTCAGGTCGAAACCGGAACAGCTCGTAATGTCTACACGAGGTGTGCAACAAACATGGTGCGGTTTGTTCACAACAGAGCTTTAGAGAGGTTCTTTGTTTTTTTTTTAAACTTTCATGAAATATATGAAAACTGCCGTCGGGGAGGTCAGGATGGGGGGGGGGGGGGTTCCAGCACCGTACCTGCCTGACACCAACGAGCAAAACAAAAGCTGAGCGTAGCTGTAGATCATTTCCCCCCTCGACCGCAGAATTCAGCTTGATCAGACCTGGCATCTGTAGCTTCGGGAGCTCCACAATGGTTTTTCTCCGTCTGTCCGTGCAGATATAACTCTTCATCTGCCTGAAAACACAAACTACAACAGGAACAAACATGGAAGTATGTAGCAGGAGCTCTGGTTGAACGTGTTGGTCCCTTGTATCAATAAGGCCTGGACAACAAGCAAGTGTCTAACACCATTGTTAATGTACTGGCACTATCCAAATTTCTCTCAAATTACACTTTGGTTATCATTCACATCTTAACATTTTTCCAAAAAATGATTTTTTTTTTGTTGTTGACATATCTGTGAGAACACAGCCCAAGCTGAAAGACACACTGAAATTAGAAAAATCGTTTCCAAGATATAATCCTGTGGCCTTGTGTTAATTGCTTGTTTATCTCTTACTAAGTCCCACATTTCTGTCAAAAGTTTTAAGTTTTATTCTTTGAAGTCTTTTCTTCTTTTTATGACTTGGGACTTCGGGATGACCGGAGAACCCGTCCAATTTAATAAAACTGCACTTGACCGTTAGCTTGTGGGTCGTAGCGGCTGGCAGAGCAATAAAAGGAGATGTTTGGATATGAACCAAGAGACAAGAGTCTCAAACTTTGTGCTGTTGAACATTAAGTAATATTAGCTGGCTTTCTAAGCAATATGTCTTGTGTTATTCCATGCGCTCGATGTTTGACCGTGTTACTAAGGTTAATAATTTGCTGGTGTTTGGTCGCAAGCCAAGTTAGCCCGTTGTGACAGAGGTTTAGCCTGTAGCATGCTACAGTCAGTGTTATGAATTAACGGTATTCTGACATTGAATTACATATGACAAATTACTACGGATACACCTGGGATTAGTATTTACGACAGTGTTGGACTTGGAAATTGGACAAAACACATCTACGTTTCTTAAAAGTCCTTCCTCTGATTGGAGATTTTACCCTGTGATCATTGTTCTGTTCAATTTGTATTTCACTTGGACAGCTCGGGGGATAGGCCCGTAGCTTCCGCATAGAAGCTAGTTAGCTACCATTAACGTTAGCACTGATTCCCATTGGACGTTACTTTTCGTATATTATGGTATTCCAATGCATGCAGAGTCACTGGCAGTTCTTAGATGCTCAGTGTTGCGCTAGATATGGCGAATGACCAGAATGTGAAAGTCAACAAGTAGCCCTGTAAATTCAATCCTGTAGTTTAATTTATGACACAGACTAACTATTCTACAAAGTCACTGAGTAAAATATCAGTGTCTCACAATGTCAGACCCCAGATGGTTAACTGCCTGTTCATGCGTTGGACCTGAAATGATATCACAGCCCATCCACACAGAAACTAGACCCATTAAATTTGTGTTTGTCCCCTGGAGAACACAAACGCTTTTTCAGCTTCTTCATAGTTACAATTCTCACCGCTGAAGCTGCGTACGAACACTGATTCCGTGGCAATGTCTCATGTCAGATGAACAAGGTGTCTGAATCAACCATAGCAAAGACGAAACTACTCAGAAATCTCTCCCTTTGCTAAACAGAGATCGAATTTGCTTTTTATTCTATTCATTTTCTCCTTTCCCTTTCTCCTTTCCTGTCTTTCGCTGATAAGCTCCCATCACTGTGGAACACAATGGCTCCATTGTGCTAAACCACAGGGCTGATAATGTTACGTGACATTAAGGGCAATGATGTTAGTTCCTATTCACGGAGACATTTTGATTGGAATGTAGACTCACAAAGAGTGCCATAATATTATATGCTTTCAGAAATTAAGGAATCCAATATTAAACACAATCACCATTGATCTGCACAATCGCCGACTCTGAGTATTTCATTAGCCTGTGTGTCAGAGAGATGCCAGCTTTCCAGATAGGCAAAAAAGTGAAGACTAACTAATATAACATTAACATCAGGGAGACGGACTTTAATGATGATCTTATTCACTTTGTACATTTGCATTTTGTGCGTATAATGTCGCCGCATTGAAGCCTTTCACAACCAATACGTTAATTTAAAACCTACCCAGGCAATCTATCCACAGCAGCAGAAACGCTGAGGATTCCCAATGTCATTCAGCTCCTCTGAAGTAAGAACTCAATTGTTTTCCCCCCTCTCTTTATGTATAATAATATTCATATTCCCCTGAACGCTGACCCGCAGAAAAAAGGGGCTATTTCCGAGCTGTCAGTGCAACGTCTTTATCTTCGCTCTCCAAATGTTGGGGTCAGCCAAGACTTGACGCTCAGCAGACAATTCTCCCAAAGACCTAATGTGATTAATGGGTGTCACTTAAGAGGGGTGGGGTGAGGTTGAAAAAGAAAAGGGGAAAAAAAAAAAGTCATCCAAAGGAGATTGTTGCCGAAGAAAAAAGGTACATTGGCGGAACTTCATCAGCGGCGGCGAGGATTTCGGCCCCCCTGGCTGTGGCTGCGTGCTGTAAAAATGAAATCTTCAATGTGACTTTCAAAGTTTGAATACGGCAGGGGAATGCAACCTTGAAATTAGATGTGGGCAAATAGCAATTAGTTTTCTTTGTGTTGGTAATGTTTGCGAGGTACATTAAGGCATCGTTTCCTCAAATTCCTGACATCACCCCCAGAAAAAAAAAAAGAAAAAAAAACCTTCTCTGGTGTAATTCCAGCTCCGTAATATCGCCTCTAGTTGCCCTTCGCCAGCGGTGGTTGGACCGAGTAAGGTACCTGAAAAAGCTGTGCAGTCAGTTTCCTGTCACAAATGCCCTTGCGTGTCCCCTGCCTTCATTCTGCCGGCCGGGCCTTGCGAGAACTGGAAACTGGAAGCTGACGGCATGAAAGTTTAGATGCGAGCAGGAACGTGGTTAAAAAGCTCCTGCTGAACATTTGTTTATCTTGTGTTGTCTCTAGATGTAGTCAGAATGTATTCACAGCTGGACCTGCAATTCTTTTTCATTTGCAGAAACAGCTTGTCACAAATGTCACTTCCTCTCCTCGTGTTGACACCACTTGAAACTTGTTTTGATTTTTTTTTTTTGTCAGTGCGGCACCATCCCGACTGCCCCGATTCCTGAAGTACGTCGCGTATTTAAATGCCAGCCACCTGCGTGGCGCATCTTGCCGGAACCCCGAGTACAAACGCTTACGTCTGTTCATGTCGATCTTATACGGGGATTGTGTAAATGAAGATGATGTTTGCGTTAAAGATGTTCGGTGCAGGATTCTTATGCCTGAATTCATTTTTTTGTTATACAACCATTCATTATCCACACAGGTTGCATGTTAACGTCAGGCAGGACTGTTTTTATAGGCACTCCAGGGGATTGTCTTGTGCTGTGGGAGCAGTAGCTTGCCCAAGGACACTCCGACATGCAGACCAGGGGGAATTGAACCAGCGACCTTTTGATAACACGACACTGGCTCTACCCCTGAGCCACAGCCGCCACAGGTTCCTTATGTTTTGTTGGCATCATAATATGAGCTATAACTTCAATACAAATACATGTGAAGTTAAAGTGGTGGTTGTTGACTTCAATAAGACAGAAAATGCATTTGAACCCTGATGAGTGACATCCACTGTATATGTGTAGGAGCTGTATTTCCGCCTCCAGGAGTCGTCTCGGATATTTCACAGATTTCTCGGGAGGTCAAACGGACAGACCTGCTGGATTTTCTCTGTGAAGACAAAAAATAACTTCTGTTGCAACAAACATATAGATAACTCTTCAGGGAAACAAAAAAAAAACATTGGATGATTTGACGGGCCTTGATGAACACTTTTCCTTCCTGTAGCTACCGCAGCTGGCTACTCGAGACCATGTTTGCTACAGGCCTGATGGTGTGTACGGAAACTGTGCAAAATTTTTTTAAAAAAGACTGAAGAGCCCCCCTGCAGCACAATCCACTCTTGGAACAATCCAACCTTTAAGTCCATGCATTTGCAGCATCAAATGCCAAACTTTGAAAGGAGAATATTTTGTGTACCTTGTCACCATTGTTTCCATTTTAAAGTCAAGAATATGAGAGTTTTGGAGTCAAAACGAGACATCTTGTGTGCAAAAAATACTGCAAAGCACCAAACAGAGCTAATGAAATGTATAACATGTCAGTGAAAAAGCTATAATCGTTGTGATATAGGCTGAGACATCTCAAAGGGCAGGACAGCTTTTCTTTTTCAATCTCCTCAAATGATGTCTCAGGGCTAAAAAGCTCTGCTCAGTGTTGACAAGCATGGTAAAGAAAACATAACTGTTGATTTCGGTATTTTGATTAGACAGCAACTCGTGTATTACCATGGAGACACCGAGAGTGTTATATTAATTATTGTAATGATGAAAACGGCTGGGAAAAAAAAAAAAAGATCAAAGTTGGCAAATGAAAAGCACTGAGGCATGTAGACCAGCTATTTCTTAATTTGTCTACAGCCATATTCCATCATTTCTTTTCTTTTTTTTTTCAAATCAAAATCAAAAGTGCAGAAAATGAATGTGTCTGAACAGCGTACTGATTGGCCTCCTTATCTTAGATTGCAGGTGTCTGATTTGATGATGGGGGGGTGGGGGGGGACGAGGGGAGTTGTTGCCACGTGTTTGCTGTAATCTCAATTTAAATCAAACTCTTTAATCCATAGATATGGCATCAGACTAATGCCAAGTGTTAGGCTGACTGAGTAAACAGAAACAGAGAGCACGCGCCGTAACCTGTAGTGCGTTTGCTTAACAGGAATAGTCGAATGCAGGTATTTTTTTTTAACGTTGACGTCGCATGAGGAAGGAAGTTGGCCCACATAACCGGATGTAATGCGATTAAAACATAGCAGTCAGCATTATACAGCACGGATCGCTGCTGCAGTCAGGTCGCTTAATAGGAGAGAAGATAAATCCACTTTTAAATACGACATGTTAAATGTTGTCTCTGTCCTTTTAAACGGCTCAGAATCATAGCAGAGTCCTGTGTGACTCCGGGGTGTTTATTCCTCCACAAGGCCTGGCTCTGCACCAAACTCTCTCTTCCGGAGCTGGCTAGCTCTAAACAGCTGAACCCTCCGCTCCGCCTGCTCCTCCACACAAACTCAGCAAATGTCTTTCGTTGTGATTGAGAGAGCCCTACTTGCAGAAATAACACACTCAGCTGACAGAGAATAAATCTCCCACCGATTTGATAAGTGTTAGCAGGGCTGTAGCTAAAGATTTGGCACATAAGGGCCCTTTACCTGTGTCTGATGATATTAGCTGTATGATGATGTCACCGTGGACACTGGGAGAAAAGTGTTTAAACCAGGAGTGCATGTGACCGCTGCTGGTATTGTCACCCAGTAGGAGGTCCACTTCATGTTAAAGTGCTACAAGAAAGCGAATCGAAAGTGTTGTTTTTATTTCCGCTATCAACATAATAATACAAAAATGTGTACATATTTATTAAATCAATACATTTTACTAGTCTGTCTGTCCTTCAATATCAATAAACTTTACTGTGGAATTTGTTTCTCTCAAAGTGCAAAAACAACCAAAAAAAACGTTTCAGAAATGCAAAAACGTGGAGTTTATATTGCTGAAGCAGCACACCATTACCAGCCAGGCAGGATTTTATTTGTAGAACAGAGCCGTAAATTAAAGCACTGTGTACGGCCCCCCTGATGGTTTGAGCTGTGAACAAACGACCCGCGTATAAAGAACAACTGCGTGTGTCACATGGAGATATATGATGGGTAACAGTAGAGATAATCCAGGTAAGTTGCACTTTGCATCTATCAAAACGACTGACCTTGATGTGTGTGTGTGTGTGTGTGTGTGTGTGTGTGTGTGTGTGTGTGTGTGTGTGTGTGTGTGTGTGTGTGTGCACGTACACGTTCCTCTGACCCGTACCTCGGCCCCCACCCGGCCCGTTTTGCTGTTATCTATGTACGCTCTGGCCGCACCCCCACCCAACCGCTAGCATACCTTCATTACTGCCCCAGATAGTGGCATTGGCAACTTGTCACTTGTATTGATTTCTCTTAAACTGCAATTTACATGGATATTTGTGGGCGTCCTGAGGGCAGGCTGCATCCTGGCGGACGGCCCCACGCCCTCTCTCTCTCTCTCTCTCTCCTCTCTCTGCCCCTCAGGCCGGGAGGAAATGTTTTCACCCGACAACAGGGCCTCAAAGTGACTTTTCAATCCGACATCTGGTTTCTCCTGCAAATGCGCTGTTTTCCTTTTTGTTACACATTAAAATGGATGAAAGCTGGTGGCGGTTAAAGGAGATTTTCATAGGGAAAATAACAGCATTTACAGGAGACAGAAGCCTAGAAGATTGTTTTAAACGTTATTCTTTCTTTTAGCTGCACATACAAAAAAAAAAAAAAACTTAAAGGTGCTCTGTGGAACTTGGGTGCGGCCGGTCATTTGTTCATGTTCACTTCATCTCTAAACAAATTGTGACATAGAGCACCTTTAGAGGCGCAGAAAACCAAATAAAATCTAGTTTTTTTTAAAGAGGCCCTCACAGATCTGCATTTATTTTCGCTGCACTGGCCCTGAATGTATCCAGCAGCGCCGTGGCGCCTCCTCCTCCCAGCCCACACCTGACCTTCCACAGCAGAGGCTGGGGGAATAAAACAATAACCTGGAGCTAGGAAAGCCACAAATGCATTCTGAAAGCCTCAGCGCTGCACTTTCACACAAAAATGCCAAAATGTCACAATCTTCAAACTTTTGTGGCCGCGGCACACTGTCGCTGGAGTTTGTGCCCGGTGCGCTGAAGGTCACCTGCAACTTCCAAACTGGATTTCCAAAATAAAGGAAGACTTACATAATTACAGAGGCTGGCGCGATTATCGAGCTGGAAGAACGGAATTTGGCTCAAAAAAGACGCAGAATGAAAGACGCATCTGTTATGACCGTGCTGTCATTGAACACTGTGCATCTTAGAGTAATCTCCCTTTGAGGACTTGTCAGTGACTTTAGAACAGAGAGTGGGAATGAGAGGGAGTTTATTTCTGATCCATAATCCTGCAACAAAATTTAAAAAAAAAAAATCCCAAATCTCAGTGGACAAACAAGGAGAAGGAGGAGAAGGAGTTGTGTAACGGAGGACGGAGTGAAGAATTTGTGTTTCTGTGTCCACAACACCACATCTGCGTGTTCTTATAGCCTGGAGTTGGTGGTGAGTTTGCAGCAGGGTGGCATATCGTGTGTATGGAGCGAGGATAACCATATTCAAGTCCCTCATGCTGCTGCTGCTGCTGCTGCTGCTGAGGTGCCCTTGAGCCAAAATCCCTACCGGGCTGACCCTTGACCCCGAGAGAGAACACACTCACCCTGCAGTGTGGGAAAA
>CAEMYA010000004.1:2683258-2711528 GCA_903131615.1 Diplodus sargus
TTTTTTTTTTATCATTATTATCCTTCGACTCAAATGCCAAGTGATTATCATCTTGAGATTTCGCACAATTATTTTTATCGACCTCGAGGCATAGAAGTCACAGAGGGATTATTGCGTGGCATTTGGGTGTTAATCCCTTTGAAAAGGCTGCAGATTATTCATAGATGGACTCACTAAAACCTGTGTGTGTACTCAAAAGATCTTAAGCAGATTCTCCCCCTACAACTTAATTGTTTTCCCACCAAACTCCTCTTTGCAATTGTTCATTTTTTATTTATTTTTTCTGGGGCCGGCTGTGAGAGCGCAAAACAAATAACTTGCAGGATGAAAGATTAAAGATTCATTTGCTCACGTTTCTCGTCTGTGCTCGGAGTTTCCTGGAAATCACACGCCTCCTTTTCCTTAAATTCATCATCTGTGTTTTAAGCTCTCTCTGCTTGCTACTCGCTCGCACTTTGCCAGCCGCTGCCTCCTCGTATTGTTCAGGTTGCGGCGCTCCCGTCTGCTCCGCGTCGTACCTGCACACACCTCGCTCTGCGTTCGTTGGCCCTCCCTTAAGCACAGTGTTTGACCAGTGTCATGGCTCCCAGAGGGATTCATGAACAACGCCGTGTGTCTGTCTCTTAATTAATCACGGCCTTTGTGATTTACGGCGATGTCCCCCAGGGATGTCGGCGCCACGAATAAAATCCTTTTCGGAAGTGTGTGACAGTCCAGTGATGCGCACGTCCGCCGCCTGTAAAGAAAACTCACCTGCCAATCATCGGCACAGCGTAACCTTTTTCCCTCTCTCTCCGACCGTAAACTGCTCATACGTACAACACATTCCCTGCCTTTTATCCACAATGTGTTTTTTTTTTATGAACAAAAAATAAGCACAGCCGAGATTTATAGACCGACATTATGTTTTTTTACAACCACACTTATCACCCTGTACTCTCGGCGTACAGTATATCAGCGCATCATCAAGAGCGCCGAGGGGGAAATGTGGAAAACACAGAGTGTAACATAATTTATGTAGCAATTACTGTTTACGCTCTCTCGCGGCAGGCAGAGGGGTCGAGTGTGGGCTGTCGGGTGGTGATGGAAGTTGTGGCGGAAGGCAGGAGGAGAGGGGAGGTGAGCGGGGCAGGGCCGGGGATGAGGGTCATCGCCTTCTCTCGCAGCCGAGGCTCCCCCCTTTCTTAAAGAGGCGAGGGGGGCCACCAGCGGAGACATTAGCTGGGGCGGGCGAGGCGGTCGGCGTCCGGCCCCTCTCGACGCTCTCTGGGGGCCGCTCTGACTGTCTGACGTGCAGACAACAGAGGGAGGGAGAGGGAGAGGAAACTGAAGTGTCATCCACTTCCCTCTTGAGGGGTCACGATGGTGATACAGGCTGCGTGGAGGTGAGGGCAAAGGTCAGGGTGGAGGGCGGAGGCCGAGGAAGACAGAACCTCCGTAAGAATTTAACAAATGAACATAATCTGTGTTTGTTCAACCTGACAGATGTGTTTCTGCATGAAGTATACTTTTTTTTACTTGTTAACACAGAACTGTCAGTAGTTGTCACCACTGGATGAAAGCCTTGCGTCTCCTAAATGTCTAAATGTTTTGTTGCATCGATCCAATGATGCAACAAAAATGTTTGTTTTTTTGGATGATATGCAGATATGATTCTATCAGAGTGTTCATTTTATTTATCAGAGTATTTTTCTTTTGCAAACTGTCCCTGTGCTTTGCCAATGTTTGCGAATGTACAGATCCAATTTCTTTGTTTTATTTTTTTATTCCCGAAAGCAAAATGATATATTTTTAGGGGTTTTTTTGCGTTTACATGTCACTTGGAAAAAAGCGGTATCACAGAGGGTCGTCCCCGAAGATAAAATGCTTTTCAATGATAATTTGGTTCTAGGAAGTTTTTGTGTTGACTTGTACTAATATACGAAATATATGAAAGCAATCGCAGTTACAAGATGCGTCTTCGCATCCCAATTTTGTAATTGTAATGAAGTTATTTTTAAGTCGCTATTTTGGTCTGAAAAATTGTAATAAAATCGCACTTCAAACCTGTTTTAAGCAAGAACAGAATTAAAAAGGCAAAAAAAATAACACAATCTTAGTAAAAAAGGTCTCTGCTGTTTGCAGCACAGGTTCTCCATGGTGTCTGTTAGAGCCGTGACGATGGCATCAGTAAGTGTTAGTAATAAAAGAAGTAAAACTAGTCAAAGATCTGGTCAGTGACAGATAATGCTGCACAGAGATCCCATTGAGAAATAGCCACAGTGGTCACACTCTAGCTGCAGTGTCAACGGTCCAGATATCGTGTTGCTGTTCATTCATGGTGGTGCTACTCTGACGTGCAGCTCGGTTGTTTTGATGACAGGTTTCATTCATTCTCCAGAGTATTTTTATCCAACCTGTTTAGTGATTTATGTGCTTGGTGGAGGAAAAGAAAGCTTAACAGTATTTGTAAACCTGCACACATGCAACTGTAACAGTACAGTACATCCTCTGCGATGGCCTAGATTTACATTTAGCATATCCATTCATTAGTACAGTCCTAGTGTGGCGAGACACAGATAGGACTGTCATAATGTAGGTTTATTCACAGCATGGGTGTGCGTTTCTCTCTGTGTGTGTGTTCGTGTGTTGTGTTTCTGGTTGCGAATCACTAGTGCTGGTTTCCATGTTGGGACAGCCCAATGTCACTCAGCCTGTGTGTTGTGGGAGGGAAACGGAGATGTGTTTCGCAGATGCACCGCTCTAGTTTCAGCCCCGAAACACTTCTGTCACATTTGTTTGTGTTTGTGCTGATAACCGCATTAAGAGCCGCGACGAAAAACACCGCTGGCATTTATGAGGTTAATGAAGGTCAGTGCCGATGGAAACGGCGCGGCGCTCCTCTGTGTGCGCATGCATGGCTTTGTGAATTTACAGGCACTTCCTGATTAAGGGTAGCGACGGTAGGAGTCGGCGGTTTAGGACACGGCGTCCTCTAAACTGACTGAGCGTTTAGCTGAGGGAAAAAAAAAAGGTTATTACTACTGACTGTGGTCTCTCGAGGACGGCTGATAAAATGACCAAGGAAAAGGAATAGCACAACTTTAGCACATTAGCATAATTAGTAATTATCTCGTAATAGTCCCTCTTGGCTTTTCTTTTTTTTTTGGAGCTCGGCAGTGAGAAATTGTACTTAAAGTTCAGGCGCGGAAAACAAATTCGGTGCCAAAGTGTCTCAATAACACACACGTGCGCACACACACACACACACACACACACACACACACATCCTTTGGGGAGAAAATGAATCACGAGGAATCAAAAAGCACAGATGCAGATTTTAAAAAATTCAGAAGGTGACACTTAAGTTAATTAGTCTGTTGTTCGATGACTCCCACAGTTGGAGAGATAAGCGTATTACTCACATCGCAAATAACTTGTTGCACTTGTTGCCATGACGACAAAACACCGAAAATTTAATTGAGTTAGTCATGTGTTACGCTCCGTCAGTCTGTCCACAACAGCTTCTGAAACAGTAACCACTCTCGGGGAGACAACTGAGAACTGTTTTACTGCAATATACTTTACCGGTGCTAATATATGTGCTGCTGCGAAGCTGCAGCATGAATCAGAAGGTTTGTGTGTGTGTGTGTGTTAATTTGTCTGAATGCGTGTGTGAGTCTGTTTCAGAATAGATTTGTGTCTGTGTGCGTGTGTGTGTTTTCCCTGTGTGGGTTATTTGTACAGTACGAGCTGGTGCGCTGCCGTTCGCAGCGAACTGTCAGTCCTCATAAACAGAGATGTAGCGCAGCAAGTCAGCAGCATTATCGCTTGCTGTCAGTGTTTGTGAGTCTGCAGTCCACTAGACAACGCAACATGAGAGAGTTGACGGCGTAAAAGACGGGGAGCGAGACTGCCTGGTAGCGACTGTCAGGAGATTCCGAGGTGGCGCCGGATGTGAGGAAGAAAGTCGAGTCAAGGCGCGGCCCTTTCACTGCCGTTTGAGTCGCGGCGCTGAGAGTATATAACTCTGCGCTGCACATGTCATGTCAGGCGTTCAGTGAACGCATCACAGCAGTTTTAACATGAAGGGTGTCTGATGTTTTTTCGGAGCAGAAACTTCAACTGCTCCGTGATCTCTTTATCCAGGTGTTGGCTCTTATTTTGAAGCAGCGCTACAACTTGATACTATTTTCTTTTATTGATTTAGTCGGATATTCCTGTTCAATACTTTTAAAAATGTGCTCTGTCAAATGTCAAAGTACTGCCGTCACAATTCCATAGAGTGCAAGCTGATGTCTGTACATGTCCTGTTTAGTGTGGCCAGCAGCTCAGTGCTGGAGAAGTGATTTATCAAAAAAATATATTTATTTTGTTTTGAACAGGTTCAACTTTAGGGGAAAGCAGTGTCTTCTTTGAATCCCTCATCATATTGCCTGCCCACATTGTTAGTGGCTCAATTAATTAGTAGTTATTTTTTAAAAAGATATGAATACTGCTTAAAATATAAAAAGCTATGTAAATCTGCATTGTTACTGCACTAATCCTACTTAAAAATCACCTTCTGTTTCCTTGATGGAGACTTAATGATAAGTAATGCATCGCCTTAACTTTTATGTTCAATTCTAGCCTCTTTTTGGTAAAAAGTAAACTAAAAATAAAGCCGCACTGTAGATGAAATTGGTTTTGTTTTCCGGGGGAAATGTGCAGAGCTTTTCTCAACCCTGAGCTGTGTCTGCAGGCTTTCTCTCAGGCCACAAGAAGTTCCACTGAGAAGGTCCGTAGGCTGTACGTAGACTGAGAGTCCAAACTTGGGGGGCAAAAAGAAGTCAGAGAATCGCAAAAAAAAAGATAAAGATGATCGCCTTAGATTGTGAGGGCGGGACTAGTTTTGTTTATGAGTACTCTGTACTCATTTCGAGTCTGAAAATCGAAATGAGTACAGAGTACAGAAATAGTTTGTTAAACGGACGGAAATCCCCTTTTCATGCCTGGTGGTGCATCCTGACAGCCAGCCTCAAACAAAAGCACAATCGTCCAGAAGAGGTTTTATCTGCGTATTTCAGAAAATCAGCTCGTTGATTGCAGGCAGCTGATTTTTTTTTCCTTTTTTTCATTTTTCCTTCTTTCTTTGCTGTTTTAGCATGCTGTCCAGACAAGCTCTCACATCTAATCTGAAGTCCTGCCAATAGTGTGGAATCGCCCCACACATCATGGTGGCAAAACATTTCTCCAGTTTATGATCCTAATTAGCTCTAACTGTGCCATCATCCCTGAGTCATCATGCCTGGAGAGAGGCCAGATCATTTGACGGTCCGCAGTTTCACACTTTCTTCGTCCCTCTTCTCGCTGTCTTCTTCTCTTTTTCCACTCTCCTCTTTCGTTTTCCTCTCTCTCTCTCTCTCTCTCTCTCTCACTCGCCTTCTCTGTGTCTCGTTTTCGGCGGCGCACACACACTCACACTCTTATTGTTGTCCTCCGGCTTGCTCGTGTGTATTCACAGCACGCTAGCTGCTACTGTAAAACGGGACATATTTCATAAGCAGAAAATAGCTACGGAAGGTGTTGGAGTCTTGTGCGCTTAAGAAGCTTTTTTTCTTTCTTTTTTTTTGCCGTTTCATGAACTCGGTCAGAAATACAGAGAGTCAGGCGTTAAATGTGTTTAGCTGCCATTTGGGAGGCTTTTAGAATTAAAAGTTACAAACAGATAAATGCCCCCCCTGACAGGGGCTGTTCGGCCGGCAGTGTTGATCCCCAGCGACTGATGCCACGCCGGAGACACATGACGGCACAACTGCCTCGTCCGCTGTGCTGACACAGCAAAGTTAACACTGATAGCCCGCCTCATACGGAATAATGAAATTGGATGAAGCAGCTTAACCGCGCGCCGTCCCTTCTCTCACCATCGGACTGGGTGCCTATTTGAGATAACGTTAATGAAGGGGACTTTAGCCAAGAATAGACACGTCTTATTGCCGACGGGGAGGGGGTGGGGCGCCGACAGCATTTATTTCCATTAATAAGATGGAGCATTTTACAAGAGGGCCCCTCCTGAGGGCTCTCTCCGGAGGTCGGAGAGAATCCTACACCTTAAAACGGGCTCCGAGCGAGTTCATTTCACCGAGTGGTGCTCGTCGGAGACACACTGCAGCGCGTCTCTTCCCCAAAGGAACTTGTCTTAACCTTGACGTGGCTCCGCACAACTGGCTGAAGTGGACACTCAATCACCATAATCACTGCTGTCCATCCTTGATATATCTTTTTTAGCCCATTAATATAATTCCGAGCAGCTGGAGAAGCGGCACCTCTGTCAGCAAAGTAGCATTTTGCTTTTCCTAGGACAGTAGCCTTAGTTTCTTCTACTGCTTCTACTACAAAAATTCACAGGCTTGTACAACAGAAAGGGCTTTTAGGATGAGGACTAATGTGTTTGGTCAACACGACGCCAGCTCCAATAAGAATATGGGCTCGAGTGCAAACCTCCCTTAATCTGGTAACGACAGAGCCGCTGATGTTAGCATACATTATAATCCAGTAATCCAGGGACCAGATTCTCGGAAAAATATAAATGTCACACAGGAGATGGAGTCTTGGAGGTAACGCTATGTTACGTCACTACTATAGGTAGAAGGCCTAAGGTCGTTAACGTTTACAGTTTACATTGGAGCAGATGAACAGTGTTTCGTCAATTTCTTACCATTTTTAGCTTGTGTTTTTGGTTTTTGAAGGGCTGAAAATTAAGACACAATCCCACGATCTCTTTACAATCGCTCCTACTAAATCTCCTTGCCCAGCAGTTCGGCATGTGGAAAAAAAAGTTTGACTCGACTTGTTTTGATTGAGTAATGATTGGCCAATCGCTGTTCGAGCCCTTCATCTGTTTGGTTGTAATGAAGAAATATATTCAAGGATGACGACATTATATGACCGGTGTGGAGCACTATGGGCAACAGCGCATTATCTTTGTGTGGTAAAGCGCTCCGTGTCATGAGCTCAGCTCCCGTACTTGTAAACAGAATGTGATATTTTCACCTGGCGCTGTACGAGGGGTTGAGAGCAGTCTCCCACTTCTTCCTCCTCCACTATGCAAATACATAATATCTGATGGAGAACGAGTCGTAGTAAATGTTAAATAAACGTTTCACCCGGTGCCCATTAGATCCATGTGGCTGATGGAACTGCTTAATGGCAGATTAGCGCATTGATAATGATGAGCGCACACATGTGAGCTTCCTGGCTGCTTCATTATTCTGTTCACACACCAGCATTAAATAACAGTTTTTCCCCGTCTTCGCCCTACAGTAAATCCGCTCTCATCCATCGATTCAAGCATCCTTTAGGGGCTCCTTCTAGGAGAGACCGACAGGCTTATCTTGCAAATCCTTTAAAAGGTATTTTTTTTGAAAAATCTTTGCCTGCATTAACTCTGTCTAACGTTGTGCGTATCGCCACAGAGTCGGCCGGCGATGGACGAGCTTGAGTTTTTTTTTTTTTATACCTCTGGGCCGATCTGCGTGATACGTGAAGTCCTGTTTCCCAAGTTTCTTAACAGTCACACGGCATGGTGTTTACTTTTCCTCCTTGCCGCCCTGATTTTGATTTGTACAGCTTGGAGTGGTGGAGCGTAATAGATGTGTTTGCATTTGCCGAAAAACTGAGAGTTCCAATTGCTCATCCATAGCCTTTGATAGCTCAGGGTGTATTTGGCTTCGCCCAGATAAGGCCTGAGTATACATTGAGTCGGATTCAGTTGAATTGTTTGTACACACATGGTGCTTTGGCACTGGTCTGCTTGGATGGGCTTTGGCATGATGGAGAATTCCATCCCCAATCCACCCCCACACCCCCACACCCCTCCCCGCACTGACAATCCCACAGTGGTGCTCTGGGGCCGATGCTGTCGGTGAAGGGTGAAGGGTGCATAGGACCCGAGGCTACGAGTGTTGCCTTGCGTAAAGGACAAAGAGAAGAGGATGTCTCTGGGTGCAGTCCCTGAAATGCTGGCACAGATGAACCTGCGTAATCATCATTCCAAATTTAGACACAAGGTATATTGTGTAAGTCCCAGTAAGAGGTATGCCTCCAGTTATCCCAATTTCAGTGTTCAGTGTGGAGGAGCCTCTCAAACGGCTCTGCCTCAGTTCATCTTGCACGTCTTCCATTTCTCTGATTTATGACGACAAACACGACAACCCCAAAGCTTCAAATGTCAGATATCTGCGAGGGATGTGAACACATTTGATGAAATTATTTAGACATGTGCAGGTAATGTGAGCTGAACTGTGCAAAAATGAAACAAATGTGCAGAAATTGGCGTTAAAAACACAAAAGCTGGTAGTGTGATGATGTTGGACAGGTGTTACTTATACTTCCAAGTACTAATACTAATACTTGGCACCTTTAATGACTTGACAGAGCTAAAAGAGAGTGAATGTTGGACTTTGGACTCCGTTGTGACTCCGATTGGATGATGTGCTTTAAATAAGTTCAGAGTATTTAAACTTAAGGGAGGAAATATGTCAGCGTTGTGTTCACAGCTTGTCTCTGCTGCCCCTATGTGGCCAAAAAAAATGTTATCGCAGGTTTAACAGTTACACAGCATTTATTCAGACCTACTAACAGACTAAAAACTAATAATGTGCGATTTCCCCATTTCTGCTTTAAATCTAAAAAACATGTTAAAAAGATCTAATATAATATTCATGTGACATAAAAAGATAGAGGCATAGATGGTAGCGTCGCATTAAATCCCTATTGTGTATCGACTTTCATTTAAAGGGCCGGATAGATGTGCGGAATTAATACTTTCTTGTCATGACGGCTCAAAAATGAAACAAGCCTACTCTCATTTTTAAACAATGGCATGTTCGCGCTGCAGAGCCAGGGGCAACTTTTCAATACAGCTTAAGATGAAATACTCGAAGATTAACTTGACGTCCGATGCAGTTGATGGCGATGCTGAAATAAAACGATGGGGAGGATATCTTAGCGCCTTCGCATAATATTGACTGTCTACAAAACAGAGTGAAACATATCTTGAAGTTAAGCTCATCATCCGTCTACTGTTCCACACGTACGGCGCAGCGGGGTTCTCCCAGCCAAACAACAGCTCGGCGCTCTGAGCTCAACTCCAACTTGTGCTGCAGTAAACTCGGCGCGGCCCCGGCGGTTTGCAGCGGCGGGGGAGAGTGGCAACTGGGTTTAATGATAATAGCCCTGACGATAGCAATGATAATCCTCCTGCTATTCCTGCTGACTGCAGAGAGCCCGCGCTTTTGTTCTCCGCTCCCCCTATTAGTGTGATGGAGGTTCATTTTAATTTGAAAGGACCATCAGCTGGATAAGGAGAGAAGTGCTCGCCTGCGTACGTGTGCCGACTTGTGTGGAAGAGAAATCGAGCATGGAGAGAGAAGGCTGCAGGCACGTGCATGTGTACACACACACACACACACACACAGTGTCTGGTCTGTGCTTGCAAACAAAGACACAACAATGGAGAAGTGCCCGCAGGTCAGTGTGGTGACCTCACTGGGCTGCAGGTGCTATTATCTTCTTGGCACCTGTTCCAGGAGAGTTTCCTCCGACTGCCAGCCACACAGCTGAGGCTTGAAACACCAGGATGGCAGACAAAGAGGTCTTAAGTTGCTGTTTGTTTCGGGAAGATGGGTGACGTGTAACAGAAACCGCGCATCTATTCAGCTTTAAACAATTCGCCAGGTTGGGTAGATTGCGAATTGAATGTGAGAGATTGTCACGTGTTTCTTTTGTCCAACATCTTCTATAGTTTTAACACAGAACTCGTATCACCCAGTAGGGGAGATTGGTATGCAGAGGTGGTTAGCAATGCTACCCTGCTCTGCTCTGTTTAATTACTGCGTGCAAACATATGATCACCTCAATGATAAATCTGGCCCCTTTAACAATTTAGTTACAAGGTAATGCTTTCGATAATGGCAGCACTCAATACATCTGTGCTGCTCGGTGTAGCTTAATATCAAGTGTAATGAAATGGAGTTATCTGGGCGCTGCGCCTGCTTCTGTTGCACTGCATCGCGTTTTGCTGCAATCTATACAACAACTTCTCGACCTCAACCACAAGCAAAAACTTTGTACGCTGTATTTCAGGATTTTTTCAAACATTTAGTGTTTCTGCTCAGGCTTGTTTAGGCATGAAGTGGAAATGTGTACTTTTGTTCTCCTGTGACCTTAAAGCCACATTATGTAGGAATTGGTATTTTGTGCAATTTGGTGCCCCTCATTGTTTCTGAGTGCAACGCAACTGTTATTACAATTCTCAGGTTTGTCTAACAATGTGTCAGCAGTGATGTGAGGTTACATGCAAACTACAAGACATTAGTCGCCAAGACATAACATTGTATACGTGCCGAGTTTTATTTGAAGTAATGGCATTTTCTGCCATTTGGAAGCCGGAGTTTGAGCAAAGAACAGCAACAGCACACCAAGCTAACGCAACCTGAACCACAGACAGTAACACCTGGCTATAACATGCCTCCAGCTAAACCACTGTCAAAATAGGTTGTATTATGATAAATAATTTGCAAGTTGACTTCTGTCTGCGTCCTCCACAGTCTCCGCAGTGTAGACACTAAGGCTCCCAAGCGGTGCAACAAGCACAATCGGCTAACAGAGCACAACAGTTACAGGAAACTCCGTAAATCACAGAGAGTTGAGGCGGAGCAGCCGGATGACATCAGAGGGACAATCACATTTTATGTATAAAGTACTATCCAGCTACAAAACAAGTGATAGTTGGTTTATTTCATATTTATTAAGTAAAGCATCACGCACAGTGATGCTGCCCGCTCGCTAAAGTTAAAGCACAGAAATAAGCAGTGAGGGGCCAGAATGGCTGAGACGAGAATACCATTCACCCTGTTACCCTAGTAACTTTAAAATGATTTTGAAGCTGTTATTTTAAGGTGAAGAAGTTACGTAATGTTGATTTCAATAACTCCTCATATAGACAGTACTTCTGGAGCCTCTTAGAGCACCACGATATATACTCTATGAGAGGCATTTTAACCCTGTATACAGTATACTGTGTAACTATGCAAAACTGTTGATGAGATGAGACCGCTTAAAACTGCAGTGAACGCAAACCTCATCGAGGTGAAAGAATTTAATGAAGTTCACACATTTTGTGTCAGTCTGAGCTGCTGGTGAGATTGTTTATATCATTTTGATTCTCATCATCTTCATCAAGAGCACAGCTGTGTACTGTAGGAATATGTTAAGTGCTCTGTGTACTGTATGCACTGTGAAACTCTTAAGTTTGTCCTCGCTGAGACAGACTTCTGTTCTTAGTTGACCCTGAGTTTGTACTAGCTCCCTGTGGCACAGTAGGAGTTTGTGCAGCGCTGGACTGGTGCTGAATGGGCAGACAGTGTAAACAAGGCTCAGCCCTGGCTCTCTCTGTGTGGGTAGTTTGTCATAGCTGTGACTTCAGGGCTATCTAAATAGCAGCAAGCGGGTGCGTTCATCATCACGTTCATCCTTACCAGGGTGAGAGATGGATGCCCTACCAGTCCACCAGGTCATGAGTTATCACCCACCAGGGGCCGCCGGTTCATGCAAAGGTCAAAGGACTATTTGTCTTCGGGCAAGTATGCCTGTCTGTCGGAGGCTTATGCCGCCACAGACACGCTCACACACATACGCCCACTCACAGCCACAGTGACTGACTTGAGGAATTAATTTCAGCATGCAATTATAATGTTGCTTTATTTTTCATTCTACCATGCTTTATTTTGGATATCATGTCATCCATGTCCATCTGGTAGTTATGATGCAGTTTTGTTTTTTTTTACCTAATGAACTTGTCGCATCAACCCATACATTGGTCTAAATTTGAAATACGATTTTTTTTTTTTTACAGTAAAGCTCTATTCAACAGTAAGTTTATGCTTTCTGGCTGAGAGTTGGGTGAGAAGTTTACATGTGTAAGCCTGTAGCTGTTGATTAGCTTAGATTGGAAGCAAGGGGAAAAGGAGAGCATAGCTTTTTTTCCAAAGTAAAAAACACACCAACAACATTAAATTGTAATAGTTTTAACAAGACCACATCTTTGATATTGTTTTTGAAGCCACTGACCAACCTTTAAGCTAGTTGCATGTGACTCACAGTAAGACATGTACAATTTGCATGTCTGAATTAAACTACGCTAATTAGGCTAGATGTTACGGTTACCATGTTAGTTAGTAAAGGTTAGAGTTGGAGATAGCGATAATGTTGGGGGGGGTTGATGCTAGCCTCATAACTGTTTTTTACACCCAAAGGTTACTAGCCAGTTAGCTTAATCTAACATAAAAGCAAAAATAGGAAAACGGCTAGACAAGATATGAAGAAGTTGCTGTTTGTCGCATAGAAAACACCTTAGCATTTACAGTCGTCTCCTATAAAACTGCAACTTGTTTGTTGATATTTTTTATACAGTTTTTTGGACATATTGAACAAAGGAGGCATTAGTAACTGAGCATTAGAGGTAATAACTTTCAAGCCTTCACGCTGAGCTAAGCTTACCGCCTGGTTCTAGCCATGCATTACCTGGACAGACGGAGTGGTATAAATCCTTTCATCTAACTTTCTATAATAAAGGAAATAAATGTATTCACTAACTCGCTGTGTTGTCATTTTAACAATTAAAAAATGAAACGATCGGTGTGTCATCTCAACTGTATGAGATTGTTAAGTTTTAACTATCAAAATGTGATTGCCTGACGCTGAAAACATGAGAGTGCAGAGCGGTAATGTGTAATAAGGAGACCGACACTGCCGCTACACAGTGTTTTACAATGACAGACCAAATGCCGTAATGAAAATATGAATTCCAAGTAAAACGGGCAAAACATTACCACATAAACAGATTAGCTTTTACCATCACCCACAGACCTCCTGGCTGTGAGTTGGAGCACTGTTATGTAATGAGTCACAGGGCATATGGATCGGCTCTTTGTTCAAACCAGAGAAAGCATTATCATTAGTCTGGCTACAGTAAAGAGCCAGCCAACCCTGAATGGAGAATAGATTCATTGTCTTTCATTTCCACTCATTAGGCTCCTATAATGAAGACTGGTTTGCTCCTAGCAAGAATTTACCTTCTTAACAGGCAACTCTTTACTCAGCCACCAACATCACCTGTTCAGATAAGATAAAATAACATGAAACTTTAATGATCCCTATGGGGGAATTCGGGGTGTTGCAGCTGCAGCTTGTCATAATGGGAGCTGAAGAAAAATGGGATTATCATATGAATAAAGCAGAGTGGGGAATATTAAATGAGACCAGACCAGCAATTTCAACATTAAACAGGCGTGGATAAATAAAAAGGCAAAACATTGTTAATTATTAGATTACCACGGTAAGCAACACCTGGAGACCATGAACAAAACAAAGAAAAAGAAATGTGCTGTGTTTGCTATGGTACGATAAAACACAAAATAAAACTCATACTACTATATATGGCAGAAGTATTGTAGATTAATAAAAAAAATGATAATGATTCGGTAAAGCATTTCTGAGATGTATATGTAAATAAGTCATTATTATAACACACTTCTAAAAAGATATACATGCTTATTTGTGTCTTTATTAACATCTCTAACTTCCTATCAAACTTTACTAATTTACACTCGCATCAGAAAATGTTTCTATCACAATGCATAATGTTCTTAATAGGATGCACATTCACGTTGAGTAAACTGTCTCTACTGCACGCCTTTGAAAATTAATTTCAGCCCGTCATCATTTAAATAAAAAAAGCCCGACTATGACAGCAGTTAGCACTACTCGTATTTATGTTTTTGTAAGATGGTGACCTCTCGTGGCTGTAGTAATTATGACAGCTGCAAAGGAGGAAGTGAGACGGAGTAATTCAAAGACTGAAAAGTCTGTATGGAGGAGGTCGGGAAGCACTGGACATTCATTCAAGAAGCTGCTGTTTGTGTGCGGTGTGAAACCAAAAGTCAACATTAAGCTCTTATCTAACGTAGTAAAGTAACATTCCAACAGCTCAATCCCAAACAGTAATTAACAGTGGCAAGACTTGGACAAAAATATATATACTACTCTGCCTGGATTCATTTTTGGATTCACAAACACAGCCTCTAAACAAATAAAAAGTTGATAGAAAGCAGAGTTCATAACAAACATCAAACATTTCAGTCCCGGGAAATAAACTGAAATAATCAGACTTTTCTGTTGTCATGTTCTCTCTCCGCCCTTCATCAAAACAGCTCCGGCTTCCAGACTGAAGTCCTTCACACACCTGCTTGTCGTCCACCGGCTCCCTTGCCAAGATGATAATCTGATCCTTATTGGCTGCTCACTTGGCCAAACTGCAGCGATGCCCATTATCGCACTCTAAGCAGGTGCCGAGACGTATCGCTCCTCGATCACAATGCAGATTTGCGGCGGGCGCACGTCGAGCAATCCATTTTTCAATTTGGTCTCCTGCCTGAGATAAATTAACAGATGTCGATTGATTTTCCTTCCTGTGCAACTGTGAGTCTTGTTTACACCTGACAGCCAGGGCGTTTTACCTGAGTGCCTGTTTGAGACGAACGCACATTATAATTAGCGTTTTTTTAATTAGTCCGACAACTGGCAGGAGAGTTAGTAGGCAGTTACTTTGACATGTTTTACTTTTCCTACCTCTTTGTTAAGCTAATCAACAGATTGCTTTGTGCAAGACGGGGTGTAACGGATAGGATGCAGAGCCTCTGCCATGGCTACGCTTACACACAGGTACATGCATACACACATATTTCTGAACGACATTCCACTGCCTTTCACTGCATGCCTTAATCACACTAATAACAGCACAGGAAAGACTTCATTGTCAGTCATCATCCCCTGGAGTCTTGACGCTCTCCACCAGCTGGTTATTATGGCTAAAAATACGCTTATAAAACTGGTGTAGCCTGGCACCATCGCACCCTAATGACGGGAGTCAAGTGGCGCGCGGCAGATATGCCCTCACATGCGCGCTGTCACAAGCCATTTAATTGAACTTGAGAAAATGGGAGCCGGCGTTGTTTTGCTCTAAGCCCTCCCTCCACCTCACAACACACACACACACACACACACACGCACACTTCCCTTCTCCCCCTGTAAGTCGTTATGCACTAATATGCCATCTTTATTGCCATCATCTCAGTGATCATGATAGTTTTCACATGGTGATAATCTCATATTATCTCCCCTATGTTCCCTGTTCAGGCCTGTCGAGCTATATTCACAGCTACGTGTGGAATCTTATGCTCATAGAAGGTTAACGAGGGGTTTTGTTTTGATGTAAGAACAAACATGACTGCTTGGTTTCATAAGCCTTTTAGTTATATGTTATAGGAGTTCAATACCCAAAAACAATTTGTTGACAGTGGCTTGGAAACACACAACACATCTGACATCAGATTTTGATGAAAACATCTCTGATTGATGCAGGAAAATGGTCCAAAATTGGTCTAACTCGGCACCACCCACTTAAAACCAGCAAGAAAAGCAAAGGCAAAAACAGATATGCAATGAACTGTAGGTTAAAGGTGATCTAAAATATTCTGTATGTGTTTCACCTTCCTTCTGTTTAACCATTCTTTTGCAAAAGAATGTGTTGTTCTCAATGGATTTTTGATACCTTGGCCCGAGATAACCGCTGGTATTTTAGGTATTAGCGGGAATGCTCTGATCCGTCGGCTCATTATCAGCACTGATACTGACACTAAGTGGATTGGGTATTGGCGAGATGTGACGGATCCACGTTAGGTTAAATACAGTTTTGGTCCCCGACGAAAGAAAGTCACACACTGGTGAAGTGAAGACACAGGACGTTCAAATTTGCACACGCCCAAAAAGGGTGATGGTTTATATACGTCTCCACTTTATGTGTGTTTACGGCCCAATCAGTATTAAAGTGAAACTCTCGCCAAAATGCCACATTGCCCATAAACCATCTGTGTCTGTCTCAAACAAAATACATTGTTAAAGCTCAGTGTGCCACGTTTAAGCAAGGTCCACAGATAGTTAACAAACTAAAGCCTTTGTCACATCTGCACATGCTCATCAACACTGCATCCTGCTTTAAGTTTCAATACCGCTGCATTCCTATGAATGTTGTGATCCATTCCACCTCATCCAGAGGGGGAGGTCAGAGGTTAGTGCCAGCTACAGAACAACAGCTCCAGACCTGGTAGAGATTCAGTGTCTCTTTCAAGGACATTTGCCAACACAGAAGGGAGCTTGGATTTCTCTACTCTGTGGCAGACTGGCCAGAAAGCCCACAAATGTCCCATAAAGCCCGAGCCATTGTCTTGGTAATCCCACCTGCTTTTCAAGTGGTTAGCCATCCATGTCTGTGAGCATGTACCCTGCACCACCTCTCGGTACCTGGGCGCGCTGCCTCTGCTTCGAGGGCTCCTGCAAAGAAGCGCAAAAAGATTCCGGAGGGTGCAGTGGGTAGGCAGGAGGAAAGTGGAGCAGGGGCACTCATGGCGATGGTGTAGGGGGGGGGTTGGTAGTGGGACCGGATGATGGATGGAAAATTAGGGTGATTCCCAGGGAACTCTGTGTGTCCGCGGTCCTGTGTAGCAGACAGTGAGACAAAGGGGAGGAAATGAGCGCGTGGCAGTTTGTGTGTGTTTCTACAAGTGTCTGACAGTCAAGACAGCTGCCAGTTCTGTTGTCCCCCCCCCTACTCGGAGGTCGGCTATCGCACCGGAGGTTAAACTCAGCAAAGCACATGCAAACGATCCGGGGCAGGTGTGAGGGGAAAGCAGGTTGGAGGGTGGATGATTGAGCAGAGGAGGAGAAGAGGGGTTAAGCACCAGGTTGACACGCTCTCCCAGTTTAGAGAGCGACAGTTTGATGGATGAAGACGAGGGGCTGGAGGAGAGGAGCTGATGAGTAGGAGAGGCACACAGGAGACTGAACGGGGAGTATTTTGTTTTGTTGTGTTTTTTTTTTTCTTTTAAGGCAGCTCCGATCCGCTCACCCTCTCAGCGTCCATGAAGACAGCAGTCATAAGCAAGAGGGAGAGCATCCGCAGCCTATGTACTTCTCAAGGTCCATTGAGTGCAATTACACAGAACAATAGAGACAGCATGGTGCTAGCTGACTGTGCTAAACACCGCTCCTCTCTGACACCAGAGGAGGCAGAGCGGCTGAGCCGGATCAAGACGCGAAAACCTCTACCAGCTCCCTTTTGTTCTTCTCTGTTGTCTCTCCCGCACAAGCCGGCGAGGAAATGAGGAGGATGGCGAGATTATGTTTGGCTGATTTGAGGCCAATTGCCGGTTTCGCCGGAGCATCAGATGAGAGAGGAGGAGGGGATGTCAAAGCGATGTGAGTGTCAGTGTTTATTAGAGGGTTGGGAGGGCGATGGAGGGAGAGGACTAAAGCTTCTCCTCGCTGGGTCGCAGCTTGAACATGACAGACACAATCTACCCCACATGCGCTCTGCCTGGCTGGTGGCCGGGGCTCCAGAGTGGGTGTTCTGGGTCTTTGGCGATGCCTGCGGTCCCCTTGTGAAAGCCTGCTGTGGCTGCTGTTGTGACAGTGCGTCAAAAATTAAGACTCAGCTCCAACTGCAACTGCTGTACATGTTGGAAACAACACAGTGAGCTCAGCGCAGTCTGCTGGTGTCTCGCCACTGTTGTCGATCGTGTTTCGAGACGATACAACTTGTTGCGGTGTCCAGAGTGTGTAGGTTTAACATAAGAAATACAGATAAGACGCTGACACACTGACCCAAATTGTTACATTGAAAGTTGTATGAGGCCTAAGAAATGGTTGATGTGTGCGTTGGGTGCAGTGTATTTCAATTTAGCACAGTGGTTCCCAACAATTTGCCCCATGGCTCCTTAAAATGAAGGCATTTCTACGAGAGGCGCCTTATCTCATCTTGTGTGTATACATAAATGAGTTCTGAGCTGTTCCAGTAGTCCTTCTCTGATTGTAACATCTGAATTGTATTTACGGGCTCCAATAGGTAAAACCGTCACAGTTTTCTAGTAGTTTTTTCAAATTTCTACAGTACTTTCAGACCTGTAGTTGGTTGATTTCTCTGGGCCAAGAAACAAAAAAAGAATGTGTTGGCTATTACTTCCGGTTTAGTGCATGTTCGCATTGGCGTTTTACCAACAAACCAAGAGCTCTGGACATGAGGTCATGTGGACTGACAGGTATCTCAGTCAATGGATGCTCTGAAACCATTTATCTCCGCTCTCTGTGTCAAATAGCTTTCTTTCCTCTTCTCACTCTCTATTTAGGAACTGCTTAAAAACATGCAGTTAAGGACCACACGACAATACACGTTACCTGTTATCATTAGGAACGAACCAACTAGAACAGGACTAGCTTTAAAATCCCATATCCTACAATGCCAATCACATGATTGGTCTGTTTTGCTATCACACAAGACTTCATCATGGTCATTATATCAGATTAGTTGATCGTGGTGTCTCATATTCCATCTGTGACTTGGCCAAGAATTATGTCAGACTACATGTTGAACCTTTACCATTCAAAGATTGCAGCAGAAGGGGCCTGAGGCAGAATTCCTGTGTCGGGGATGTCAACAACTGTGGAGTCTGAAGCTTCACCGTGCATGTGGGGACATTGTCAAACTAAGCAAGAGAAGAAGGAAAACAGTTTGACGTGACGGTCCATCCGTCTGGGCCACTCGAGGCATCAAGGACACAGAATTGGTTGTCTCCCGTGATCATCCATCCATGACAAACTAGGATAGATTAAAGGACAGAATTGTCACGCCAGATGTTCATATTTGTTCGTAAGACCCCGTGTCTGCTGGATGGGGTAATTATCAAAGGGATGTTGTGTCGTATCATGTCAAATATCACACTTAATCCTTGCTCCAAGGATGTTGCTCAGTGGGTGATGCCAACCTCTAACCTCCCTGCTGAAACATCCCTCCCAGGCATCAATAAGGAATCACTGTCCTCATTATAATTTAAAGCAGAATACAGTCACACCCCCCGTGTACAGGCTTGACAATGCCATGCCCCTCTGCCTCTATCTAAATAAGCTCTCATGTCAGTAAACACCTTTCTGTTCGTGTCAGGTGTGTGCTCCACTTCTTAAAGAGAGGGTATGTCTGCTATTTGTCACATCACAAAGCGCTGTCTGCAGCATATGCTGTATTTTTAATTCAACAAGGGCGTTTTGGAAGCCTTGTAGCGCGCCATACGCCAGCAGCTCGAAGTGGCATTCCCCTGACGCTGACAGAGAAATCAAACGTAAAATGGAGCACCAGAGCGAGCGGCGATACAGAACAGATGTTCACAGGAATGTTGACTTTGTTTGGCCCTTATCTTTGACGCTGCCATCCTCTGGTAAAGTGAGTGACGGAAGAGGAGAGAATAAAGAGGGAGGGAGGAGGAGATGAGTGAAAGGAAACAACGAGGAGGAAAAGGAAAAGCGGCGCTGTTGGTAGAACTAAGTGGAATTGTTGGCAGGCGGGGTGCTCGATGGCAGGAAAGTGGGACAGCCACACAGCTGTGTTTTGGTGTCGAGGGACCCCCCGAGATTGGTGTCACTGTATTTCATTGTCACGGAGAAGAAAGGGAGGGAAACACTAGAGACGTTGTGATGTACAGACAGAGACAGAGGAGAAGGATTGGGGTGAGGCGGGGAAAAAAAATGGAAGTAAAAGGAGCGACAGACCCTGGAGCAGCTGCTCTTATATTACCTGGTGGCGTGGAAGAGAGGGAAGAAAAAAAAGGACCTCATGTTGGCAATCAGGGGCAGGTAAACCGAGGCGCAGGAGAAGTGATGCCTGGTTCAATTGCAGGTGACCTGCCGAGTGCGCCCTGTCATTTAGACTGGAAAAGGAGAGGGAAAACAACATTTCCCATGATTCAGCTACTTCTGTGTGTAAGGCGATGCTGACATCTTTAAGATCGGTCTGACAGTTTTGCTTGCCACCTCACAATAAATCGCCCTTCGGAGTTATATAACTTTCACCGTGATCCGGAGGAATTTACGATCAGCCATTATTTCATCCTTACAGGGTGATAAATAGGGTTATAAATTCCTGTGGCTGAAGTCACTGAGAGGTCAGGTTCTCTTCACGTTAGCTATTTCATGTTTATTTTGAAGAAAGTTATTTGTCAAGGTGAGGCGTGTGAGTAATGCCCCTGGAGTCCGATGGTGAGGACAGCAAGGGAAGGGTCGCCGCTTCCACAAAACGGTCTTGTTGCAGGAAAATCTTACCTTTGCCGTCTGTGGCGAATCGTGTTCTTGGGTTAGAAAGAAAACTACCTCTCCAGATCGATGTCTTATCACTCAAACAGCCGCTAAAAGTAGCAGATAGAGGGAGTAAATGCGGGGCTATTGTGGCCGTGATTGCTTGCTGCGGCACTTGTGGCGGCAGTCGCAGAGACTCTAAGAGACTCGGACAGAGTGAATGATGGCAGGCCTGATTCACACCACCAGCGTCTGTGTGCAGATATATGGGACAGCTGAGGTGAAGACAGATAAACTGGACTCGGGAGGAGGAGGGAGAAGCCCTCTTCGGATCTCGTCCCCGAATGTTTCATCTTAAATCATCGCCCTCGTTTGGGGATCCTCCAGTAGGATTGCCTGCAAGATGCTCTCACAGCCGAGCCTCCTTAAGTGCTGCTTAAGTTCCTCTGAGATAAAAAGTCCCCCTGTCATCGAATAAAAAAGAAAAGTCGGCAGAAAAAGCAAAACAACAACAGATGAATATGGAAAAACAGCCCACCCCGTCTTTTTTTCCCTTTGGTTTCTAACACACTGCTGGTAAACAGCGCGTGAACAAGCGGGCTGCAATTTTGAACGCAGCTTTATTTTCCACCGTTTATTTAAGCCCAAAATGGGTCCTGATGGAGTCATCAGCCCCCACTCGCCGGCTAATGGTTTAATTATGTCCATCTGGAGGAGGCTGGGAATGGGAAGCTCGCCTTACTCTCCAGTCATTCCTCTGGTAATTTGTCTTCCCCCGCGCCCACTGACTGGCGCACTGATGGCGAGGAGACTCGGCGAAGCATTCGGGTGGCGGATCAGCCTCCTGCCTTCCGCCCAGAACGCCCACCCATCCTCACTTCTAATACTCTTGTACCTCCGTGGTGCACAGTGAGATGCCACAAGCTGTGTTATGTTATGTGATCCCTGACCTCACGGAAGCCAAGCCCCGGCTTCCTAAAAGCAAGTTAGCGCTCTGATGATCTCTTAAGTGAATGGAGATAAAATCCTCTTTAACGCAGCCACGGAGATTCCACATAAGGCTTAAATGTGATTATTGCCATGTATTGCATGATAAAGTATTAGGCCCCAGCGTTTCCGTAGAAATGAATGAGCCTTTTACAACTCTCTATGGCCAGCTAATGCCCCTCAACAATGATCCAACTCACTGTAAATGTCAGATTTTCTCTCAGTGACGACACAATGGGAAAACAAATCCGGATTTTCAGCAATTGCAGTAGTGATCTCTCATGGGCCCTCACAGGATGGATTGTGAATAAGTAGATGGACTCATCAGTCTCAATCACTAAAACCAATCTCAAATAGAAGATAATCTGTATGGTACTTTTAATGGATCTTTGTTTACAATACAACAGAATAACAGACTGACGTGGAATTGGCTTGCCAACTTCTACGTCCCTGACTTCTGTTCCGTTAGATATGTAGCTACTGAAGTTAGCGTAGCGTAGCTGGCTATGTGCCACACCATTTCAGGGCCAGACACAGTGACTTCTTGGAGCCTTGTGGCCATCATGAAGTCGCCAAGCATGGTAGGAGACTACTCCTTCTGAACTAAGATTGCCTTCCCTGGTCTGTGAAGCTCGCTTTTAAGCATGCCATCTGGGTTGATGATCACTTTCTGTTAATGGGATAAAGTGCTATATAAGTGATGTAAGTGACAGTGAAACCTATAGGGTATATAGTATTTACTATATCCTATGGGAGTGTGCTTCCACTGAATGGAACTGGATGTTTAAGCTGCCTTAGCCACCATTTTCATTCTTCAACCGACCTGCAAGGGAATATCGGTAGAAAATAAATATCACCTTGTTTTATATAAGGTTAATGATCCCTGTTTAAATACAGTAACATGAAATAAAAGGTTGAACTGGCATAGAAAGTACAGAAACTCAGCCTTGTAACAACAGAACAGAGATGTCAATATGTCTTCCCTGAACTTCACTCCCTCCTGTCGCCGTCAAATATCCGGATGGATCAAGTGTTTTAGATCACATTTCATGGCTGATTTGTACGTAATGATGCTGTCTCATCTAAGAAGTTTGCTGAGCTGGATGGCTTTGTTCGTTAGCGGGGCAAACATCATTATTTAGCCTGGGTATTGTTACGAGCAAACTAAGCTGTATTCCCATGCCAGGGAGATGACATTGAATTACTTGTTGAGGAATTGGGTCAGTAATGAGCGCCAACAGTTCGCTTGTGTTTTGTGAGTCAGTCTGTCTGGATGCGTTTTTATTGGTTCTAAAATGTACATCACAATTTGTCAGCCTTTGCATGCAGATAAGGAAAGTCACTGTAAATGTTATGCAAGGCTGTGATGGTCCATGTTTTGCCTTTATTTCTCGTTATATTTGATGTCTCACCTGGGCTGCAGATTCCGGGTCAGAGAGTCTCGTTCGGATGGTTCATTTTCACCGCCAGGTATTATTGCTGCCATCATTTCAGCACTACAAGCAGAAATGGCTCATTCCTTTTGCAAGGTGATTTAACATTTGAATAGAGGTCTGTTCTGCACAGATGACCTAGTTACCTTTTTACTCCTGAAAGCACACAGTTTTGAATCTGAAGGTCGCAATGACGCATGGACAGAATATGCTGTTAGGGCATAAAAGTCAAATGCTATGGTTATGGGCTTGTGTTTTATCAGCCCATTTGAACGAAATAAAGGTGAATGCTTTTACTTTATCGTCCTTATCTGTTGTTCTCGGTGGAAAGCTTTCTTACCTTTAGATCTTGGGCTCTGTGTGTTGACTTCACGGAGGTAGCTGGCGCTAAAGCCAAAAGCAGTTTCCATCTTGTGTCGCCCATGTGCATAAATGTGGAGGATTTATTGTTCGCTAATAGACGAGAGCAAGGACTTTGTTCCAGCCCGTCAGCTGTTCTCACCTTTGCTGGCTCCTCAAAGAGCGAGTCTTTGGTCTGACATCGCTGCCGATCAAAGGAGGAAAAACACTGTCAACCAGCAGTCTGAGCCTTTGAAAGTTCACCTCACATTCCTTCCTCTCTCTGACAGAGGAAGATTACTTTGATTTCTGGCAAAGAGGGGTCAAACATTTTGAGAAAATCTCAACAGAAAAGTCTCACAAATAATATGATATCATAGTCAAACACATACAATGAGAGTGTGTTAAAGAATTAGACTAATGGGTCCCAATGGTTTCACTGGAGAGCATAAGTCTCCTGGTAGCTAACATGTTAGCTGTGAGTCACTTATGTCAAACAATGATAATATTGGTACCGACCTTAAAAAACCTTCAGTGTTCATTAAACTTGTTAGGCTGCAGGTCAAGAAAGAGACTACAAACTGTTCACCAAACTCAGGTCTGTCTGGTGCTTTCTCCCAGCCTGGCCTGGGGAGAAGGTTTTTGGGGAGCGATAAGGCACACAACGGAAGGTAGAGGGATGTGAGGAGGGAAAGGGGGGAGGGAGTGTGCGGAGGTGGTGGAAGCAATGTAAGATGGCAGCCATGGGGGAACGGTATCGGCCTCAATTATGACGGGCAGTGGAGCGCTGCTCAGGAGCAGATGACTTGAGAGCCGGCCCCGGCGGAAAAGTCAGCAGCTGATAGCTGATAATCCCCGGGATGAACCGGGACAAACCGGTCACAGATGGAGCCGTCCCATGGTCAGGTCTGACGCAAAATGCCGGCAGTGCTGCAGCATGGAAATGTGGCAAATGATGGAGTTGGGGGGAGATTTTTGTGGGATAAAGTTGAAGGTGATCGGGAGTGGATAATATTGTTATGTGGCTGCTGAGGTGAGTAGTGGGTTATAAATCTGGGTGGGGCTACCGTGTCCACCAACACCAACCTCGCTGAAGTATTCTTATTGTATTGAAGAGGAGATTCTGTGGAGTCACTTTACTTCAACATTACTTTGCTTTTATTTTCCAGAAAATGGCAGCATCAGCTATTAAGTTTGAATGTCAAACCATATGTTGAATGTTGTCACTTAATGCTTGTAATCCGTGGTCCATGAGTGTGACGTGCTGGAACCACATGTCCACATCGACAGATTCAAAGTAACGGTAAACAACCAGGAGGCAAGGCATGTCATTAAGGTGTGTTTTAAACTGGTTCACGAGACCAAACCAATGATCACAAATAAGACATGGCACTACACAGAGAAAAGTCTGTTGTGTTCCCTATGCAGCATTTAGCCGTGCTTAATAACATGGCTCGCAGCCCTGTGCGGCCCAGCAGCCGCAGCCAAATCAGACTGCCGTCATTAAAGTGAATGGGAAGAATTGTGTGTGAATCCAGCCTAAATGCTACAGGAGCTCCATTATTTGTTTTTCACTAGTATATATATTTTTTTGTTGATGCAGTGCTTTCGAGCCAAAATGATTTTAAAAAGCCTTTTTTGATTGTTTTGCCTGAAGCCTTCAAATGCTGACTTGGACCCCACAGGGTAACTTTTAAAAGAGTTGATGCACTGGTCCTACTTTTTCTCTTCCGATATCTGTGTACCACTTTGCTTGCTTCTGATCAGTTCATTTTTATTTATATAACACTGGGGACAATATCACGTTAGGACATGACCGAAAAACACAAAGTGTGCAAAATACTGTACATTGATGAAGAAACTGTATTAATACAAATTGATACTGATCGGAACTGTATGTTGGATGGGAGCATCCCTGAAGGTTTGTTGTAAAATATGGTCACCGAAAATGACCACCCAACAACCAGCCTTGTCCTCATTTGCAACATATGTCTTCAATTTAGACTGCTAGCCAGGCTCAAATCTACTGAGAGGTCAAGAGATTGTCATTGTCATGAGACTGTTTGTCATTGTTGCTCTCGTCAGAACAGAATGTGAACTGGTTGTTTTTCTCATCGCGAAAGGAAATCAAAACTTGTTCAGATCAAATCACAAATAAATCAAAGACATTTTTTCTGCTCCTGTAGTCGTCACTGGCGTAGACGCCACTGTGTTAGCACCTTCTGTCTGTGAAAATGAAAGATATCCAGGTCATAACTACAAGTCTGCCACCCAGGACAGACAGGGAAAGAGAGAGAGAGGAGAGTGCGTCAGAAAGTGCCTCACTGGCCTCGTCGAGGCATGTTTGTCTCCACGGGAGGGAGAAACTTTGGGATGGACTGACACACGACTCGACTGTTTCCATTAGCGAAGAACAGATTTCTTATTGGCCTTTATATCACCTTTGAGCAGCATGGGTCCCGGATACACTTCTGATAAATCGGAGGTGCCGTCTACAGACGTGAAAGAAGCAAAAAGCTTTAGTCAGAATAAATTTCCGTGTCACGCTTGCCTGTGGGTAGAAAATAAAAGATGTGTTCATTGATGTTTTTTTTCGCCAGACATGAATCACAAAGCTGTACTTCAGAGAAAAGTCAAGTACCAGACATCAAGAGAATATGTCGTTTGGGAGAGGTACTTGTGATAAAAACTGTTTAAACACCTCTACAAACAGCTGTACCCCTGATAAAGTGAAAACTACTTGTTTTGAGTTGCTGAGGGATATCACAAAGTACAGTACGAAAGAAATTTTGTGTGGCGATAAAGAGCAAAATATTCTCATCAATGAACTTTTCCTGTCCGTAAAAGGTATTTTACGTTATATTAGGGACTGACAGGGGCAGGGGGGTAACTATTACACTTCTAATGTATGATTATGTAAAATTACATTTTTAAAAATTCATGTTTGCTTCAGGTTCAGCCACCACATAACTGTTACTTCAGAATAGCATACCAGTTTTTATTACAAAGCATCCATTTAAAGAGGTAGCAGGAAATGGACTGTGGCTCTGTCAGTCTTCTCTATGTAAAAGCTGCGGCTGACTACACTCCCTCTGCCCCCTCAGCATTAGCAGTAACAACACTGCGCAACTAAATGACAATGGCATCTGAACTCCAGTAAACACACACGCATCCAGCTGTGATTCTCCATTACTCGGAGCGTTGAAAACCCCGCACGACGCCCGACTGAATCTGCGCGTCACACTGATCTGCTACCTTTCCTACAGCAGTGCAATGCAAACATTAGCTTTCTGGGGACTTCCTCTACGTGTGTTTGTGTGAGTGTGTTTGTGTGTGTGTGTGTACTATCATCATAGAAAAACCGCGGCGCCTCATCAGAACACAGATGCGCCCTGATTAAGGGCGAGCGCGGCAATGACAGAACTGCATTAGTGTGATGTATGTGTTGTTAGCCAGCAAGCAGCTAATTCCAAATTTAACACCTGATTCGCACAATGCAGTCACACCTGAGTGCAAGCCAAGATTTACTACCCTTGTCAGACCACTGATGGCTTTTATAAGTAATTTTTCGGAGTCCCCGATTCATTCTCTCTCGGCATCGCTGATAATGTATTATGATTCTGGGTCAGGATTCAGCTTAAAAGCAAAATTATAGTCATTTGGAAACTGGGTTGGCGTCAGATAGTCACTTCGCTGGAGGAGAAAAGCCCCCTCCCCACCCCCGCCGTGAGGTTCCTTGAAAGGCAGAAACCCCCGTGTTGAAAAGACAAATTCTTCTTCATTTTGGGAGATGCAGAATAAAGTGGGCCTGATTTTGAATGTTGTACACGGTGCAATCTGCCCCAAAACAGGTACTTGTGGAAGAGACATTTGCTCCTGAACTAATTCTCACACTCAATTAGCATCTGAACATCTGATACTGTGCTCACAGAGGCTTCTCTGTTTAATGCTCATTTCCAGTGATTCATAATGACAGTGTGTGCGGTCCACATGATGGAAAACAAGGGTGCTGTTCATGTCAGGCACCGCAGGCTTTTGTCTGCCGACAGGTTGTGTGATTTTGAACAGGTGTATGTGCTGCCTTGTCCCATCTGGCCTTGGTATATTTCCCAACCTGCTATTTGTCCCGTTTTATACCTCTCGCAGTGAAATAGCCATGTGCTGGGGTGTGTGTGTGTGTGTCTGTATGTGTTGTTGTTGTTGTTGTTGTTGGTGGTGGTGTTGTTGTTCCAGGTCAAGCTGGTCCTGTATAATCACGGTTATGTCAGCAGCCCGCCCGCTCATCAATTCACAAGGATACCAGCCTCTGACTTTGACCCCCCGCCCCCTCCCTCATTTTCAGAACACACATACACGCACACACTTATCCGTCCTCCGGGGTATTTTTACTGTATGTGTGCGTTCTTTAATGGACCTGACTGTGTTGAAATGAATGCAGTAGCCATAAGTGCCTCTCAGATGAACATAGGTGACTTGGTTCAAGGGCTGTTGAGACAGGTGCTGACTCAAATGCAGCATCATATGAGATTATGTGTGATGTTAGTCAGTACCATTACCATATTTAGTCCGGTTAACCGACTGTAAGGCAGCTTTCTTTTAGAGTCATTTGAAGATTGAACAAGATTCAGTGCCCCAAAAGGATGTCCTTCTTATACCAGTCAGTATGTGAGGAGATTCTGGAGTAGCTAAAGTGCATGTTTAAAAAAATGGGATTATGATTTAGTTATGATTTTATTTTTTAAAAAATGCATGTAACTGTATTAAGGAGAAACACTTATGCAAACTGTGTCTAACAAAATGATACACATGATATTTAATACATTTGCCGTCACAGTATAAGCTACTACTCTAGCTGTGACAGAGTAACCAGAGTTGGTTGTAGCACGCTGAAACCTTGTTTTCATATAATAATGAATGAAAAGTAGTTTGCAAGCTACAGAAGAAGTCAAAATAGTTAGCCAAATATAATGGACTAAATGATTAAAGTAGTTAGCCAAAGCAATTTGTGAACATTTGAAATATCTGGCTAAAAGTAATGGATGAAATAGTTGGCAATAGTTATCTAAACGTAGCTAATAAAACAGTTGAAATTATTAGCTAAAAGCAATGGACAAATGTTAGCCATAGCTAGCCTAAAGCAACTTAAAAAGTTGAGATGATTAACTTAAAGTAATGGGCAAGTGTTAGCAGTAGTTAGCTAAAAATAATTTAAACAGTTTTATTAATTAGCTAGAAATAATGAATACATGTTAGCCATAGCTAGCCTAAAGTGAGTTAGAAGTTGAAATAATTCAAGTGAAGTAATTGAATAGACT